>JAAMPC010001626.1:0-219591 GCA_016771965.1 Brassica carinata
AAGCACTTGCAAGAATCTATTTGAATCCATTGTGTTTGTCTTCGTTATGCATCCTTATGATGTTGGTGATCGCTGCGTTGTCGACGGTGTCCCGGTAAAACTCACCACCCAAAGATCCTTTTTGTTGGTTTTGTTCGTTTACTACATGTCTATGTACTTCATTTCACATTCTTGTGGTTCTTTTCAGATGATGGTCGAAGAAATGAACTTGTTATCAACGGTGTTCTTGAAGCTTGACAATGAGAAAGTGTATTATCCTAACTCTGTTTTGGCCACTAAACCGATAAGCAACTACTTCAGAAGTCCAGATATGGGAGAAACAGTGGAGTTCTCAATAGCATTTTCAACACCAGTCTCAAAGATTGCACATCTCAAAGAAAGAATCGCTGAGTAAGTACCACCCTACACTCATTTGAAACTGTCTGATCAAATCTTGAAAGAGTTCTTGACTTGGTTTGTTGTGTGGAATCAAATCAGTTACTTGGAGCAGAATCCACAGCATTGGTCCCCGATACACACGGTGGTGGTTAAGCAGATAGAGAACATGAACAAGCTGAAGATGGCTCTATACAGCAACCACACCATCACGTTTCAGGAATATAGAGAGAGGAATATCAGAAGAACTGAACAGTCTTTGGCGATTAAGAAGATGTTGGAGGATCTTCACATTGATTACACTCTCCTCCCTCAACAAGTCCATCTCACCAAGCTCGACAAAATTGAAAAACCGGTTTGGTTTTTTACTAAACCGATTATTTAAAATATTATTATCAAATGTTGTTGGTTCTGTTTTATCTATACTTTTAGATTAGAAGATTAAATCATTATTTCAAGTTGTAATGAACTGGAAGTTGTTACAAATCTATTTCAACATTTTTATTTGGCATCACATTTAGAAATATTTTTAGCTTACTATAATCTAAAAGATTTCTAACCAACACTTTGTCATGGATTCATCAAAGACTTCTTATGATTACCAATGCAAATATTATTCGTACATGCTTGAAAATAAATTTGATGACATTGAAACCGAGAGATCTCCAACTAATGATAGTAGTAGTTAAGAATTGGTTTTGATTATTATTAATTTTGTTAAAATTTCATCATATGTATTTATTTCAAAATATATTTAGATTACATTTTTACATGCATATATATATATAATCTTCTTTGCTTGATTAATTACATAATAAGTAATACAGAGTAATCATCTGGTCATCTTTTGAACTTCATTTCATGCTCAAAGGGACACGTCGCTTTGGTCATAGTCATAAAAAACTATGCAGATCGTGCTAATCACTCTTATAGAAACCTTATTGCTTCTTTAATGGCACCTATAGAATATTATTAGCTCCTCATTTATTTACTCTATTAAATATAAGGTTGTTCGATCGAAAGCTACAAACTCATAATTATTAAATCAGAATACATATATATATATATATATATAGATTAGCGATCTAAAGAGGCATATACCATGCACAACATTTTATTTTAATTTACATCATTATTTAAACATTTAATAAATATCATCCACTGCTATTGACGAACTAACATTGAGCTTTAAAAAAAGAAACTGCATTAAGAAGTTTCAAGAATTTGTATATCTATACTCGAGAATTTGAGTTTAATGGGTTTTTTTTGGGAGAATTGGAAAAATGAGACATTTTAAACTTTTCTTTGTCCCATTAGGACTTTTCATATTTTTAGCAATTCTGGACACGTGTTACCCTTCATTTATGGGGAAAATAGTAAACTTAACTTTAAAAATGTAAATAAATATCAAAACTATTGAAAACATAAGAATAACAATTTATATGTTTATTTTTTTTTTATAGAAAATGTGGGACCATATTTTATTTTGTTTTCTAACTACAGTTAGAATACACATTCTGGTGATCTACTTAGTCTAGAAATCGGATACTAAGTTTTATACATAAATCTATCCAAGGTATAAAATGTAAACTAACCTTTCTTGTATATTCTATCGAAACTAGAATTCGTTACACTATAATCTAGAAAGATGTCTTCATCCTACCTACAACTTGATAACGAAATATAACCACAACTCTATGATATACCTTATCTAGAATATGTGTCATAACTTGTTCTGCCTTTTAGCCTATGTGACTCTTAAAGAAGAATATGTTTCTCACCTACTCTACTGTGTTCTGCGTTAGGTAGGATACATATTATAGGCAAATTTGGAAAATATGGAAACTTGCATATTCGGTTGAAGATCTTTCCTAAATCTACCATAAATCTCGCACAGTATTTTTTCTCCCATGTAAAAAAAAATATCCTCAAAGCTGCTCTCTCCATTACTTGATCCTGCGTTGTTAAAGATAAAACTACACATGCAAGCCACTAGACCACATAAGTTTCACACTACTATGATACATATACTAGTTTATATACTATCAACTTCACAAGAAGTTTAATCACCAGGACATGAAGACTCTTTGTGTATTCCACCCGGCTTAAAAGATATCTATCAAGAGAGTGAGATAGAAGTATAATGCGATCACAAAAGATAAAGTAGCTAAAATCAAGAGTATTTGAAGTTGAAAGAGTTGTCTTCTCACCATCTACTTTATCGTAAAAAACAACATTTGTTCTGTTGCTTCTATGTTTCTGCAAGCAAAGGATGAAGAATACGTAGAGGATGCTGGAGACGGCGCGTTTAGAGCAGACGCAGATAGAGCATATTCAGTAGAAAGCCTCTGCTCTGCTTAATAATGATTTTAATTGGCTCATAGAAATCACACACATCTTTCAAAAAGAGTTGAATTTACTATTTCTTTTTGACAAATTATACTTTAATAACCTATTGTTTCTATGAGAAGAGATTGAAGTTTTCATATTGTGAATTATTATTGTTATATATGCAACGCTTGGGACATCAAAGTGAACAAGAATAGAATCGTTTTAAGCGTTCGTCTTTTCTCCATATAACATGTCCTTCTTTACAAAGATCATCTAACAAAATCTCAATCATAATCCACAATGACTTTCTTCTCCTTTCTTTGAACGCCCACTGACTTTAGGAAGTTCCTCATATGCTGTGAACTGAATAGCACCACGAGAAACCTGCAAAAAGAACTAAATCAAAATCAAATCTACCCTAAAATTAAAAAGAAGAAGTAAATCATTCAAGAAAAAAAACAAAATAGTAAACTAACAAGAACAGGGACAATACCCTTGTATAAATGATGACTAATCAACCCCTAGAACTAATTGTAATTGAAAAGATATACAAATCAAATCTTAAAAATTTGGGTTTTAAGAATCTAGAGAATCGTAGGATTTTGATGCAATTGATGACAAAGTGCATAACTGAGTCGACACAATAAAAGGACGAAGAACAAATATGAGAAAGAAGAATAAAGAGCACAGAAGAAGAAATAGAGATCAGAGACTAGAATTTTTAACCCTGTGAAACAGAAGAAAAAAAAAGTCGCCATTGGAAATAAAAGATAACTCTCTGGAGAGAAGACGATAGAAAAGGGTTAAAAATTAGGTTAATGTGTGTTACCTTTTTGTATTTTACCTTGCGTTGAAATGTGTAAAATTGTATTTACAAAATAATTAAGAAATATTGTATTATGTATTTTAATTAAGTTAAATTTTTATTAATCTGAGGGTATAATCGTATTAATGATAATAAAAATCCTAATTAGACAAAAATCTTAGAAGAAATCTTATGGGGACAAACTCAAGTCTTAAGTGTCTCTTTTTCCCAATTATCTCTTCTTTTTTTTGGGTACAAATGTTAAAATGAGTTTAGTGGTTTCACTAGCAATACTACTTAGTCAATAATTAACAAGAGCGTTATCATCTTTACAAGTCACATGTGATATCAATGCAGAATGTGTATGTAATGTACCTGTAAACAATTATTCGTGTATCCGTCATCCAATAATCTCAATAGAGCATAATTTACTTAATTTGTTACGTATTATGTGCAATCATTAGGAGTTAGAGGGAGTATTGTTGTATGCAAATACATGGCACGATCTTTGTTTATAGATTGTACTTCGTTAAATATACTTAGTTGTTGATCTGTCGATAAGAAATGAGTTTTGTATATAAAGAAATACGCTATGATTGCACGTAATGCGTAAAAGTAGCATTTGTGACGATTACAAATCAACCACACACATCTTCGTACAGTTTCAATGATCAATCTGTAATAATTTCAACTATAGTACTTAAGTTAAAGATATTAACAGCAGCGACAAGATAAAAGTATTATAGGAAAAAAAATGCATGGATTTGGACTTTGGAGTGTTAAGTTTAATGTTCGTTTTCTAAAGAATCATGTCTTATAAATTTGAGCAGATGGTAATATACAGCTATAGCTTTAAGATTTAGAGTCAACCCTTTTTGATATTTAATTTCATGTTTTTACCATCAACAATAGGATTTTAATTCATATATTTATATTAATTCGTAAAATAGCATATAATTATTTAAGAAAATTTGTGATGTTTTTTTTCTACAGTCAGTTCAATTTGGTGCTTAAAAACCCCCTTGTGGTCAGTCCAGACGGCAAGCCACCCAAGCCGTGGATTAGGGCATCCAATTTAGTAGGGCATATTCTTTAAAAAAATTCTTAGTAGTATATATAAACAAATGGAAATTTTGTAGGATTTTCTATTAAAATATTACTTATTAGGCATTTTGGTTAGAATAAAATTTGTTAAAACTTTCAACAATATTTATAAATTGGTTAAAAGTTAAATATACTAATACATTTCTAGTTTCCTTTTAGGATTGAATATATAATAAATTATCAATAAAAGAGAGTTTACGGATTGATTATTTAACACGGATCAAGTTCTAGCTCTAATTTCCCTTGAATTCAGATTTGAACAATTTCAAAAGTATAAAAAAACTTGTATATTTATTTTTAGTTTAAGAAAGCTAAAGATGCAAGTGAAGATATTTTAAGGTTATCATGTTTGAATCTGGAAGTTTCTTTAAGGAATTGTATGTATTCATATATAATTGATAATGATTTGTTTAAGGAACTAAAATTTCTTTGAGAATCAATGCCCGAGAAAGTTCGAAAACCTATTGAAGTACTCGATTTTTTTGAAAAAATGTAAGATTGTCATCAATACACATAATTGCTAATAGCATATTGTTAATTATTCTGGTGTAGTCGCCACAGCTGAAAGAAGTTTTTCGAAGTTGATGTTGATAAATATTTATTTGCGGTATACCATGTTACAAAAAAGATTATAATGGATTGTATATGTTATCAATTGAAACGGTTATATTTGAAAGAGTTGACTATATGAGTCTGATGAATTTATTTTGTAGAAAAAATATAAGAAGAACTATATCTCAACAATAAGTTTACATTATATTATTTTTTTATAAGTAGACTATATAATTTTTTAATGAATATTTGAGCTGTTTTTGCACTGTTTTGCGATAATGAAATATGTACAAGGGCATAGTTTTAAATTTTGATTGGAGCAGTATAAAAGGTTAGTCCGACACTGCTTGTGGTGGATAAGTCTTCTAATTCATTTTTTTGTATTTTTCACCTTTATTCACAGAAAATTTTACTTATATAAGATACAAATCTGTAAATTTATATAGGTTAAGCAAGTACATTTAACTTTAAAATTCAAAACTTCTTCACACCACCAAATTTTCGAATCTAAGATATAACATTGATACCAGCAAAATATCGTCAAAATCATACTACATGATAAAGCTAACATTGCAGAGCAATATTTAAACTAAAAGTAACCAAACTTAATAATAAAAAGATAAATCAAAATGACTTGACGTAGACTGAGAATGGGCCATGCGTACGTGCGACCGTGCGTGTGATAAATTTGTTTATTGCTGAGAGAAGTAACGGAGAAGATTGTAATCGGAACTTTTAAAGATGATCAAAGTGGAAAAGAGAAGTAAAGCAAAAGCTCTCCACTTTCTCTATTCCCATGGAAGCATCAGTACTTCATGTTCATCCATCTCTACAAATCCTCTCACTTTATTTTAAAACTACACTTTCTCTATATTTTAGGGGTATTCAATTTTATTGAGCTTTAATATGTCCATCACGATCTGCTTCAGTCACCCTTTGCTTCTCATTTGGATATCGAATTTCTCGGATACTGCCTCTTTCTTTGCTTTTTATACACAACAAACACTTTCATATTTTGATTCCATGTTTTTTTATTAACTACCACGCTTTATAAATTATACATATATGCATGTGGTACTTTACAGCCAGTTTGTATTTGAAGGTGAATTCTATCTACCTAATTATGTAAAAAGTTTCCCAAATAACTAAAATAAATTAAACGCAAGATGCTAGTAAAGAGTGGTCGTTTCAATCATTTTGATATTTTATATGTAAACTTTGTCCTCTTAGTTTCTAAAAATTGATTTAGCTATTTAACATTGTTTAACAAAAAATAAAATAGATAATTATATCTATATAGTTACTAATATAACAAAATATTATATAAGCTATACACGTATATTAATTAAATTTATATTTGTAAGATATCTTCTTGTAACAAAATACAAAAGCCACTTTGATATTGAAGATACCGTGTATACTACTTTGTTATAGTAACTACATAATTTTAATATTATAAGCATTTAGAAAGACCAAACTAATCTTTATATAGACAATTATTTAAGAGAGTTTCTCAGAAAACAAATAACAGAGATAGACGTACATTACTACATTATACATGAACACTTGAATTTGAACCAATGTAGCAGCGTGTTTCATCTTGAAACACTGATCTGTTTCTAAATGCACATCAAATAAAAAATTGAATGGTTACCAAGTATTTTGTAGTTGTGCTACTCTAAATTCCATTTCACGGTACAAACCTTATCTATGAGTTTCTTTTTTGTAAATGCTAGATGACTACTAAAGAGGGGGAAAAAATAGTTCACATTTAAAAGTGTTTGCATTCATGAAAATTTGAGTTTAAAGCATTTGATTAAAGCATATTAGAGATCCATAGAAAAAGAGAAAGTTGGTAGCTTGTTTTTTTTCCTTTGGGATCACCAACTACTTTATCAATGATCATATAATCCTCCACAAATCATTTTGCTTTGCACGTAACGGATCCCTGATATCATTGTCGAAAAATTCTCTACTTTTGCAATTGCTATTTGTTTCAATTTTTAGATATCAAGTTGAGCTGTTGTCAAGGTTTTTCATTGAAGTATATCCAACCGCAGTATGGTCATCATGGGCCATAACAGCATGTGAAATTCAGCATGGAGGGGGATAACACCACATCCTTGGCTAATGAATCGAACAAACGCATGTTGAACTATATCTTAGATCTAACAAGTTTGTCTGGTAATAAACTAGAAGTAGTTGAAATAATTTTCTACTTTTAATAGTTAATAAAACAATTGAAAAGATAAAAAGACGTTATGGGAAGTATGATCAGATAAAAAAGAAAATTATTAACAGGAATATCTAAGCCAAGATCCAACTAACTTTCTAAAGAGATAGTAGTACTTAAAAATAGTCTAATTCCAGAATTTTTAATGAGGCCTAAAACATAGTTCCACGTTTGATTGATTAAACGGTAATAAATAAGTTCATAGTGGAACTTGAATCCATAACCGACATATTTCATTTTGTCTCAAGTTCTTTTACCAGTAGACTACTATCGCTTGGTTTCGAATCAAATTTTTACAAACACACAAAATTTATAACACGACATATAGTTACAAAACGAAACACATGTGAAGAATCACATGATCCTAAAACATTTTTTTTTAAACGAAAGCCTAAAGAAAAGTAACAAAATAAAGAAAAAGAAGAAGAAAAAGCTTCACAAGATCAAACCAGCAAAAGTGGTTTCATACACAGGAAGTTCGTCTCCATACAGATTATGATGATGATGATTCCCAGCTAAATCCAGCTCAAACAGATCCGAACTGGAATCACTTGCAACATCGTCTTCATCTTCATCTCCATAATCCTCGAAACCATTGTTCTTGACCAAACTGTTTTCATGGTTCTTGTGATAATCTCTCAGAAACTCTCTAGCAATCTCCTCCACCGATCTCCTCCCTCCATCATCCACATTCTTCTTCACCGACTTTCTGATGAAACCGTTGCTCAGATAATCATCTTCTTCTTCCGCGGTGACGATCACATTCACAGGAGAAAACCTGACGCTTCGTTTGATACGGTCAGATGGTGGTTTCTCGGAGGTTCTGTTCAGACAAGACCTGGACAAGGAAGAAGCTGAAGAACACGTGGTAGATGGATTATGATAATCATAGCTCGTCTTCCTCGGATAACTCTTAACCGCCGAGGAGGATTGTTTGGAAGAACCGTTGTTGCTGAACAAGGAGTTGATGAAGCTAACGATCCGTACACCAGGCGAAGCTGGAGTCTTAAGCTTCTTTTGATTACACGCGGATCTTCTGGTTCTAGCATTCTCCCAATCCTCGTCGTATCTCGTGATCTTGGGAACGTCGGAGGCGTAATCGTAGTCGTCGGAAACACGGGTTGCTCTGTTTTGGCGAAACAGAGCTTTGTTGTCCTCTGTTTTTCTTGGTTTTGTTTTTGAAGGACCGAAACATAACGGTCTCGAAGACGTTATCTTCTTAGGGTGAGTTAGTTCGGTGTCGGAAGACGAGAAGATGCTGGAGTTGGAGTCGGAGGAAGACGACATGGAGCCGAATAGACGATCTCTCCCTCTGTTTACGCTGATGCTCTGTTTCTTGGTGGTGGTGTTGACAGAGCTTAGAAAAGGTTGGGTTTTGTGGGTTTTGGGATCGATGGAGTTGTAGATTTCGTCGAGGAGAGTGGAGGAGAACGACGGGTATCTAGATTGGGTTTTGGATCTATGCATGGTTTGGTCTGAGAAACTTGACAAAAGGAAGGGAATTTTTAGGAAGAAGAAGGAAGAGACAAAAGAAGAAAAGGATTTGTTAATGTCTTTAAACTGTTTTTGGTGTTTTGTTTCCTTTCTCGGAAGTTGTAGAAGAGGAAGACGACGAATGAGACACAAGAGAGCGAGAGAGGGTGACTTCTATATATAAGTGGCAATCTCGGCGCGTGTTGTTCAGCGTATTGTTCACTGGATGGACCAACGCACTGGTGCATTCTTCAATTGTTTTAGGTGTATATGCATGTACCTCAAAAGATTTACATACGCTACAAATATAAAATATGTTTTGGGTACCAATCAATATTGCTAAAATTCTTAAATATTTAGTATAAATCTAAAACTATTCAAAATATATTAGGTTTCGTATGACATTACGGTGAAAAACCTCTTGATCATTCAGAAAAAATGTAGCCATTAACAATAACCATAGAGCTTATATGTCAAGTTGTGTAGACAGATATCAAGCTTATGTGTGTTTGGAAAAGAATTGTGATTTAGAATAAAGCAAGCTCTTGGTTAATAATATTCTTGTATGTTTAGCTTAAAGCAAAGTCTCTCTTACACGGCTACACCCACATTGGCCATTGGGCTGTCTAGACAAGGACAGGTTAAGGAACATTACTTGTTTTGTGTCTTTTTCAGGTCTCACATGCTTCCTTTCCCTTCTTGTTTCTCCATTGTTCCTCGTTTCATCAACACTTATGTCTTCTTATTTCCATTATATATCTTTGTCACATTTTGGCCAATGTTTTTCATTTTATGTGGTCGCTTTCATTATGACATCAATATTAGCTTGTACAAAAGTAGAATATTACATAACATATTGTATATAGTCGATTAATATATGAATGTCATTTTTGTGTCAGTATCCACATTCTAGTATAGTAGAGTGAATGCTGTTGAAAAAGCAAATTACAGTGTGCAAAAAAAGAAGTAATCTTACAGTATTAATGTTTAATAGAAATGAATCTTGCAATAGAATCCAACAACTATTCAGTTATAGGGATGTGTGCGAGAGAATAGCAGAAACTAAAGTAAAAGAAAAAAATTGCACGGGGGGAGTCAGAGATTCAGCTGTTCAGGGAGAGACAATAAGAGCTGACACACACACACACGAAAAGAAAAAGAGAGGAAAAGATCCGTTCACGCGGTGAAGCTCAACTGTGTATGTGAGTGGGGTCCTACACGTGACCTGCCACGTGAAGCATTGCTATGTTCTTCTTTATGTGACCCCCTCGCACGAGCGGGCCTCTTCACCACGCGCGTACGGCACTTGTTCTTTCACAGAGAGAGAGAGAGAGGTAAGGAAGGGGTTGATGGACCAGTCTAACCTTTAGGCTTGGGCCATGTGTCTCCTCCAAAGACGAGAACACACACTGTCTGTGAATGTTTTGTAAGCCCCTCTCTAACTGTATTTTCTCGACCGGTCATTATATGATCATTTAACAATCTCTCCCACACGGGTCATCTTATAATCAAGTAGAGGCTGACAAAGCATTACGTTATATCATTTTCATATCTTTTTTCTTATCCACTTGTATCCAATTTGAAAAAATTGTAGGAATCAATGTATATCTATATTATGTGATGAAAAGGTTGAGTACAATTAGAAGAAGTTAGCTTAACACTAGTCAAGTTAATAATACTTCTGCTTCTTCTCAAGCATTAGTGTGTCTCCAGGAAAAGAAATCATCTCAGTTAACACCTTTGTATACATTATGGTCATCATGCATTAAAGTTTATAAATAGCTACCACAAGCTCAGCTCACTAGTCGACATAGCAGAAGTTATTCATCTTGTTCAATACACGAAAGGATCGAGTTTATTTATTTATTTCATCTCTGCATAGTATACAAAATGTTATTTCTATTTTTAACTATAGAGAATAAAAATAATATTTATCTACATTTTTGTACAAAAATAAAGAAACTCTAATAAAAGCTTATATTAAAGCAATATTACATCTATGATAGAAAATTATTTTATTTTTTTTTAGCAGAAATGTACATTGAAAATGTTCTTAGAAGATTGTTTGGGGACATTGATAGACATCATCTAATAAATAGATTACGTTTGATTTAAAGTTCCAATTTTTTACTACTTAGTCATATCAACGAAGACTGAAACCATTTTAGATAGTATTAAAGACCATTCTAAGCAATTCCAAAGTTTGGAAATTTTCATGGAATTTGTTTAAGTTTTTTTTTTTTTGTTTAAGTTATCCAACCATAGTTCTTGTAAGCATCATCTTAAGCTATTTTCCACAAAATAGTACCAAACCGGATAATTTAAGCGGTTGCTCTTTTCAAAAGGATGGGCCTAAGTGATACTGATTTAAAAGCCTATATAGATAAAAAAAAAATCACAAAGAGATGGCTCACATTTATCCAAACGAACTATGATTGTCACACAGCCAGAAAGATCAAGATGCTTCCCGAACAACTTCAAACTGAAAATATCAGACAGAAAGTTCGGTCAGTCTACACGACTACACCTCTCTAGAAAAATCCATCTCCACTCCTATATAAATCCTACAAGTCTCAAACAATCTCCGTCGAAACATAAATCAAAGAAGAAAGAAGAAAGCAAGAACGCAACGCTACAACTGAGACAATGGATTTTGGAAGGTTTCCGATAATCTCAATCCTAGAAGACATGCTCGAAGTCCCCGAGGAGCACAACGAGAAGAGCCGCAATAATCCATCGAGAGCTTACATGCGCGACGCAAAGGCGATGGCAGCTACACCAGCTGACGTGATCGAGCATTCAAACGCGTACGTTTTCGTGGTGGACATGCCTGGAATCAAAGGAGACGAGATCAAGGTTCAGGTAGAGAACGAGAATGTGCTTGTGGTGAGTGGAGAGAGGCAGAGAGAGAAGAACAAGGAGAACGAAGGTGTGACGTATGTGAGGATGGAGAGGAGAATGGGTAAGTTTATGAGGAAGTTTCAGCTGCCTGAGAATGCAGATTTGGACAAGATCTCTGCTGTTTGTCATGATGGTGTGTTGAAGGTGACGGTTCAGAAGCTTCCTCCTCCTGAGCCTAAGAAACCGAAGACTATTCAGGTCCAAGTTGCTTGAGTTTCTGGATTTCTCCTTTTGTTTGGTGATATGTGTGTTTGCTTCTCGGGTCTGAATGTAATCGGAATGTGAGCTTTGTTATCTAAGATGTAATAAAGGTGTCTGCTCTGTTTTTTTTAATTAATTAAGTTAGTTTAAGTATTTTCGTCCTGAAATATTTACAAGATTACAGTAGGTGTTGTTCAGTACCCATCAAGACTACATTATGATGCATAATGTCATAATTTCTCACACATCTAAATTTAACAATAAAATTCCAAGAACATGACGCATAGTATTGTAAAATGCAAAATGCAGAAGTGTACATGACATGATGCAGAATGTGCGCACCCACCAAAGTTTATGCATGATGTAAAATGTAAGACGATCATACAACAATAAAATAATTTTAAAAACTACAAGAATGTCATAATTGCTCAAACATCAAAACTTAACTATAAGATTGCAAGAACATGATGCATAATGCAGAATGTATTGTAAAATGCAAAAGGGAGAAGTGTATAAGAGATGATGCAGATGGCACATACAACAACCAAAGCTTAATGCATAATGTAAAATGTAAACGCTCATACAACAACCAAAATTTAATTATAAAACTGCAAAGAGGAAATCAAAAGGGTTAAATGGATAACCCAGAGAGTTTCTAGAGTTAAAAGCACATAAAAACCATAAACTACATGCATGAGAATCAACCAATTTTAAAGAGGTTTGAAAAGCATATACCTGTAGCAGCAGTCTGAAACACTTGAAATCTCCTCTCTCTAACGATTTGAACACCTTCTGAAGCACAATCATGCGGAAATCAAAAAGTAATTAAGTCTTAGATCAAGTAATAAGGCCTTCGCTTACCTTTGTTCCTTCCCAGATCATGAATTAGTCTTTGTCCTCATGACATAAGTGGTGCAGTAAAGAATCACACTAAATACGTAGTATTTTGAAGTTGTGTTGGTCGTTCTCTTTTTTTTTTCCATCGAACAAAACCTCCACTTATAAGCCTTTAAGCTTTGTGGTAGAGAAATGATTGATCCTTCCCACAAGCTAAAAGCTGAACACCTATAAGGCTATATAACCTCTTGTCTTTAAGACTTAGATTTCGCAACGTGGTATTTTGAAGTATGTGTCATCAAACAGAACACTTCTAAGCCTTGTGGTAGAGAAATATTATGTCTTTGATTAGTCTTTTGTCAAGACTTCTTTCAGCCTTTTGGTTAGTCTTCTCTAATAAGACTACTCTAACCCATGAGCTGTACAGTGAAGAACTTTTTTCTTGTTTCATGTCTTTGTATCCTTTTAAAATTGTTGGTTGTTTTCCCAAGCCAACATAATGAAAGCCAACTAATACTTGTTTACTTGTAAGCCTGATGGTTGTAGAACAGAACTAAATATCTCTGTTCATAATCGCTGGACATTTTTCCATCCAGCAGAAGAAGTCTTCTAACCGATACACATTGTCTTTTGCTAAGACGTTTTGTCTTTTTACCATCCACCAAATTTTTGACCCCTCCATTGCCTAATGACTTTTGTAAACCGTGTGTAGTAAAGCAAAGAATCTGTTTTCAATTTTGTAATCTTGGTATTAAGACTTTCTTAAACCATTTAGTCGGTTATATTCCATTCCACTCCATTCATATAAACGAAAACAGATATTAGAAAGCCATGGGTAGTCAAGTTTTTTTTTTTTGCTTAGAATCTTAAGCCTTGTAGTCTTCTATTTGCCATCCTATAACCATCTTTCCTCAAACATGTTTACGGTTCAGTCTTTGGCTTCAGAGACATTTTCAGTCCCTTCCCTTTGGGCGTTATATCCATCAAGAAAATGGAAAACCAACTGTTGGTCGTTTATTCCATCCAACTAATTGAAAACTTTTGGAAAGCAGTAACTGGTAACACAGGAACCTGCTTTTGTTTCTGTCTCTTTGCCTTGAGAATTATTTTAACTGTTAGTCGTTTATTCCATCCAAGGTGGCCTCTGTAGTCTTTGTCGAAAAACTAAACACTTTTGAGCAAATCCATTGTCTTTGTCTTAAAGACTTTCATAAGCCGTGTGTAGTAAAAGTAATTATCTATTTTCAATTCATACCCTCTGCCTTAAGAATTTCTTAAGTTACTGGTCTCATTTATTCCAACCAAATAATTGAAAACGTGTAAGCCGTGGGTAATGTAATAATCCAAAGTCTTTTGTCTTGTTTGCCATCCTCCAATGGTTTGTTCTAAGAAGCTTTCGTTTATTCCGTCAAGCAAACCTCCAAACTGTCTCATTGTCATTGAATCTGTCTAAGGACTTTTAACCGATATTGTCTATGTCTAAAGATTTTATAAGCGCTGGGTACGTACTTACATTCAAGAATCTGTTTCCAGTTTGAAGCCTTTGTCTTAAGACTTTCTGAAACTATTGATCTTTAATTATTCCCTTCTAATATATCTGAAAAACAGATTTGAGTCAAGCCGTGGGTAAGTAAAGTCTTCTGTCTTCAAAGACTATAGAGAGCCGTGTGGGTCTTATTTTCCATCCTCCAATGACTTGTTCTACGAAGCTAATCGTTTATTCCCACCGAACAAGCTTCCAAACTGCCCCCATTGTCATTGAATATGTCCAAAGAATCTTAACCGATACGTGTCCTTGTCTAAAGACTACTCTTATAAGTCGTGGGTAAGTAACTTACATTCAAGAATCTGTTTTCAGTTTGACGTATGTCTTAAGACTTTCTCAAATCGTAGTCTATAATTTCATTCCCTTCTACTATCTGAAAACAGATTTGAGTCAAGACGTGAGGGTAGGTATAGTCCTTTTGTCTTACAGATTATGTCTGGAGATTTTATAAGCTGTGGGTAAGTTCAGTCAAAAATCTGTTTTCAGTTTGTAGTCTTAATAGTTTTTATTTTGGTAAATATTTTAAAAAACTAAATTATTATTAAGTATCCAAACTATTCAAAAGTATCCGAAAGTGTCTAGATAGTTTTATTCGAAATAGTCATAGTAATCCGAAATATCCAAAATTTTTATGCGAATAATCCTAATTATATTTTACCTAAAATATCTGATATTTTACCCATATTATCCGAATTAACCGAACTGGAACCAAAACCGAAACCAAATAAGAACTGAATTTTTTTCCGGATAATTTTTGATTCATAGTTTAACTATCTGAACCGAACTAAACCTAAAACTAT
Organism: Brassica carinata; assembly: GCA_016771965.1. Classification (NCBI taxonomy): domain Eukaryota; kingdom Viridiplantae; phylum Streptophyta; class Magnoliopsida; order Brassicales; family Brassicaceae; genus Brassica; species Brassica carinata. The sequence goes on from JAAMPC010001626.1 coordinate 15,159, forward strand.
CTGAACCGAATTCGAATCGAGAATAGTACAGGTAGTAAAGGGATCTTTTAACCCCCTATCTGAACTACCCAATACCCGAACGATAACAGAAATGCCAGACCTAAATCAAGTATCCAACCACTGTTCTTCTAATAATCATCATTAACAAACTATTTTCCAAAAAAAAAAGAAAAAAATCGTACCAAACCGAAAAAATAAGCTGTTCCAATTTTAAAGGATGGGCCTTACTGACGACCACGACGCTTCTCGAACAATATGGAAGCGCTTCAACTGTATTTATATCATCATAAATAGAGATGGACCCGAATGCGCTGTTTCAGTAGGGATGTTAAAATGGTAAAACCCACCCCATTTAAACCCATCCCATTTATAATCCATACCCGTTTAAACCCATTTTAAAATAGGCCTATTAGGGGTATCTATTTAGAACCCGCGAAATTTATATGTACCCATTTAAACTCATTTAGACTTATTTAAACTATTACTTTGCTGATTTAGTTTTGAATTGTTTTAACTTTATAATCTATTAATAGAACTGCAAAAACGAGTTTTCTCGCCAAAACCGCAAAATCGAGTTTTCTCGTCAAAACCGCAAAATCGAGTTTTCCCACCAAAAACGCAAAACCGAGTTTTCCCACCAAAAACGCAAAATCGAGTTTTCCCACCAAAATCGCAAAACTGTGTTTTCCCGCCAAAACCGTAAAATCGAGTTTTTCCGCCAAAACCGCAAAAATAAAGTTTCCCGTCAAAAATGCAAAATCGAGGTTTCCCGTCAAAACCGCAAAATCAAGGTTTCCCGACAAAACCGCAAAATCGAGTTTTCCGCCAAAACCGCCAAAATCGAGTTTTCCGCCAAAACACAAAATCGAATTTCCGCCAAAATGCAAAATCGAGGTTTTCCGTCAAAACCGCAAAATCGAGTTTTCCGCCAAAACACAAAATCAATTTCCGCCAAAATGCAAAATCGAGGTTTTCCGTCAAAACCGCCAAAATCAAGGTTTCCGCCAAAACCGTAAAATCGAAGTTTTCCGCCAAAACCGCAAAATCGAAGTTTTCCGCCAAAACCGCAAAATCGAGTTTTCCCGCCAAAACCGTAAAATCGAGTTTTCCCGCCAAAACCGTAAAATCGAGTTTCCCGCCAAAAACACAAAATCGAATTTCCCGCCAAAATGCAAAATCGAGGTTTTCCGTCAAAACCGCAAAATCAAGGTTTCCCGCCAAAACCGCAAAATCGAGTTTTCCCGCGAAAACTGCAAAATCGAGTTTTCCCGCCAAAACCGTAAAATCGAGTTTTCCCGCCAAAACCGCAAAATCGAGTTTTCCCGCCAAAACCGTAAAATCGAGTTTTCTCGCCAAAACCGCAAGATCGAGTTTTCCCGCCAAAACCGTAAAATCGAGTTTTCCCGCCAACACTGTAAAATCAAATTTTCCTGCCAAAACCGCAAAATCACATTTTCCAACAAAAAAATTAATTTATTATATTAAGTTAAATGGATTAAAAGGATCCCGTTAATTTTTAGTAAAACTCATTTAATAAATGGATCCTAACATAACTATCCATTTAGAACCCATTAAACTGAATGAGTCTAAATGGACATTTATTTTTTTAAGAACTCATTAAAAACTCGCGAACATAAATCCATTTTAACATCCCTATGTTTCAGTCTACACATCTCTCAAGAAAAATCCATCTCCTCTCCTATTTAAATCCCATGGTATCAACAACCCTCTATCAACTACAAAAAACAAACAAACATCAAAGAAGAAGAACGCAACACAAGTGAGCAAATGTATGCGTTTGGAAGGACCGGCCCTATGACCTCAATCATTGAGGACATGCTCAAAGTCCCCAAGGATTGCACCGAGGACGTTGAGGACATGCTCGAGCTCCCCGAGGACGTCGTGGAGAGCCGCATCAATCCATCGAGAGTTTTCATGCGCGACTCAAAGGCGATGGCAGCTACACCAGCTGACGTAATCGAGCATCCGAACGCGTACGTTTTCGTGGTGGACATGCCTGGAATCTAAAGAGACGAGATCAAGGTTCAGCTCGAGAACGTGTATGGGCTTGTGGTGAGTGGAGAGAGGAAGAGAGAGCACAAAGAGAACCAAGGCGTGAAGTATGTGACTATGGAGAGGAGAATGGGTAAGTTTATGAGGAAGTTTCAGCTGCCTGAGAATGCAGATTTGGACAAGATCTCTGCTGTTTGTCATGACGGTGTCTTGAAGGTGACTGTTCAGAAGCTTCCTTCTCCTGAGCCTAAGAGAATTCAGGTTCAAATGGCTTGAGTTTCTGGATTGATCCTTTTGTTTCGATAATATGTGTGTTTTTGCTTCTCGGGTCTGAATGTATTGGGAATGTGAAAGACTGTCTGCATGTCGTGTGATTTAAGATGGAATAAAGGTGTCTGCGTGTTGTGTGATCTAAGATGTAATAAAGGTGTTTCTCTGTTTTAATTTTCTTTTTCCATGTATTTTTAATTAATTAAGTTGGTTTAAGTATTTTCGTAAAACACGTACAAGATGGATACTGAACAACAATAACTACAATGTGACTGTAGATAGAAGTTTAATTTGTTTTTGAGTACGAGTTTCTGCTTAGAATATATCATCATCGTAATTCAAAAAAAAAAAAGAATATATCATCATTTTTCTAACAAATGTAATGCCAGATGAGTCTATGTTCGTGGGTATCTCCACTGATGTAGTATCTTCTGAATTGAAGCGGAAGACAAATGAATCATACCTCTGTTTGCACAACTGTTTGCTTTTTGTAAATGTTAATTTCTCCCAAGGGGAGTGAGTCTTTGTTGTTTTGGTACTATTCCTATTTTCCGAGTGATCAGCTGAATTCAACCCAAAATTTGCTAAACGGTTTTGTGAACATCTCGTGAGTTCTGACACGTACTAAGTTTGAGGCTGCTTTCCATCTTTCAAATTTCAAAAAGATAACTAGTTCACTTTTTAATCTCCTTACCATTCAACACAAGTATATATGTGTATCAGGACTTCATTTGGGCTTTGCATAAGATTTGTACTACTTGTATCACTTAAATTTTGTGAAGGAAAGCATCTCTCAGTATTCAAAGTCTTCCAATTGTCCAAGGAGGTCAAAACCTCCTGCTTAATATTGTATTGTTCTTTAAGTACCTGTTGATATTATTTATTCAGTGGTTATTATGTGGAATAGACTAATCAACTTCATGTAGACATCAACATGTCTTATCTTACAAGTCTTGACTTCTCCAATAGGAGATGTTTCCAATAAACAGCCAAGTTGATAGACAGCGGAAGCTAAGCTTCAAAAGATACAGAGATGCTGAAAGATTCGTGTATAATCGGTTAATATGATCGGTTAATTCGTCTAAATCAGTAAAGATTAGGAATACTCTTCCCCGCATTTAGAAAGCTGAATACTCTTCCCAGTGCTCAGATGCTCGTTTAGCTATGAAAACTTAAGTTTATTCAATATCAAAAGTATACTGTACAAACTTACACTTTAATATAAAGCAACGACCAAACCTAATAATTAAGAATTTACATATGTTGTTGCTGACTCCTCGGCTAAGGCAGCCCTTAGATCTCTTGTATTGCCTCCCTTTGGGGAGTGAACCGACCAACTTTGTATCTTTGTCGAACACGTAAAGCTTAAAGTGTTCGGCGATGAGAGCCCATGACATTCGCTGCATCACTAGTTTTTCAAGAGCGAGATGTTAAACAGCAACGTATTTTTATAAAAACTTGATTCGATCCATAAGCTATTTGTTTTCATTGATACAAAACAATCTGGATATTCATAAACTGAAATAAAGTAAATTGTAAAAATTTATATCCGTTAAAAATGAAAAACGAAGTAATATAAATATTAAAAATTTAAAAGACATATATATATATATGTTTTGTTCCGATTGATATATATATATATATACATGTACATACAAATTAAATATAGTTTTAAAATATATAAATTTATACATTTATTATTTTAATATGATTTAATATTTTATTGACATTGTTACTTACAAGCGTATTAAATCAAAAAGGAATATATAATTTTATGACAATTATATTTTTCTTCTGTTTTATCTTTGTATTTTTCTTAACTAATTATAAAATTTACGAAATAAATATGGTTTTATTAATTCTTACATTTTTCATTTTATAAATAAAGTGAGATATTGGTAAGTATTCGTAAATATATATAATAATTTATATATTCTCGAGTATATGAAGTTTAGATATTTTATTTATTCGGAACAAAACAACTAAAAAAATTAAACATCCATAAAATACAAAGTAAATTATATACTAATGACTGACAGTATTTGCTCCGTGTTTACTCTTGCATTCAGTTGCGTTTTCTTTTGCGGTTATGTTGTAGAGTATAGTATGTGTGGGTTCTTTACTTCTTTATAAATGAATAAAGACGGAAGAATTAACCTGAGTTAAAATCTAGTGGTAATTTTTCTTGAAAAATGTAAAACCCGTCATCATGGATTCAGTTTGTTTGGCTAAGTGACGTAGAACTAGGTCTGGGCGTTCGGTGGCCTCGTCAGTTTCGATTTGGTTAATTCGGATTTGCGGTATTAAGCTCATAAGTCCCATTCTGGTACCTCTACCTATTCGATGAGATTCGAATCGATTTCGGTTTGCTCCCTTCCGAATTCGGTTCGAATCGGATTGTAACTAATATCTGAAATCGTCCAAAAATATTTTTTAAAACCTGAAAAAATTGACCCAACAAAATTCAAAATATATAAATTATTCACAAATGTAATTAAAATTAGTTAAAATATCTAAACTAACTAAAAATATTCAAAATAATATATAAAAGAAACTACGAAAATCTTTAGAATACTATAAAATGTCTAAATTATCTTAACATATATAAAAACGTTAACATATTTAACTAATTTTGGATAATTCCGGATCCTAGTTCAAATTTTGGTTCGGTTCGGGTTATACTCAAACTCCAAAGTATTAAGCTTATAAGTCACACTCGGATATTTTTGTATAACAGTTTGGATCCGGTTTCGATTTTTTCGGTTCGGGTTTAAATAGATACTTCGGTTTGGGATAAAAACGCACAGGCCTACGTAGAACTATATCGGTTAGACTAGTCGTCAATTTTTTTTTGTCAACAACTACTCCTCGATTTTACTTCCAAAATTCTTTGAGATTCAGTTTAAACATCTCCAACTGCCAAGAAAATAAAGTAACTTGAGTTCACTCTTTTCTAGTTTTCAGGTCAGCGAGAAGTTCACTCATTTCTAGTTTTTCTTTTTGCAAAAATAATTGTAAGAAATTCTTTTTATTTGAGAAAAATTGTCAGAAAATTGATTACAACAGCTGTGACTGTATAACAGCTCCGGCGCAACTAGTTACGCTGAAATTTTTTTACTCTTGTTATCGCTGAAAAACAGTTAATCAAGTGAAATTGATTTTTTCTTTATTTACTCTGTGCACTGTTTAAACAGAAGAAAATACAGACACATAGTTACTCAATGTTCAGTAGGCCTGGAACTTATTATCCGGGATCCGGATTCGATCCGTGATCCGCTTCGGATCCGCTCCGAAAATAGGATATCTAAGGTGCCCGGATCCGAATCCGGATAGTAACATCAAAGATCCGTCAAAACCGAATCCGGACCAGATATCTTAATTTTTAGGTCCGGATATCCGGATCCGGATCCGTATTTTTAAAATATATTAAAGTTTTTTATTTTATTAATAATTATATTTGATATATTAATATTTATTCATAAAATTAGTTTTATAATATTATATTTTATTTTTTAAAATATTATATTCATACTTATATTTATAAATATTGTATAAATATTTAATTTATGTATTATTTTAGAATTTTAATATTTTTAAAAATATTATTTTTTATTTTATTAATTATTTTTACGAATCCGAATCCGGATCCAGATATCTGCGGATAGTATGATAACTAACGGATATCCGGAATTCGGATATCCGGTAACCCCGAATCCGGATCCGGATACTAAATCCAAGAATCCGATGAATCCGGATCCGGATACCCAAAATTTCCCGGATATCCGGATCCATCCCACTCCTAATGTTCAACTAGAATAAAAACTTTTCTGTTATAAAATAAAGGGGAAAAGGATATCTTATTCATAAACATATGATCCCTTTATATAGGGAATTACACCGTCATAGTAATATGAAAATAGTACAAATCCTAAGTAAGAAAGGAAAAAGAAAACATACATAACCAACCGGCTAGAACCAAATCATAAACCAGCCGGTTATTACATCCACTAATCTAATGGTTTATAACACTCCCCCTTGGATGTCATAACCATCTAGAGCTCGTGATACACTTTACCAATATTGGTGTTGTCTCATTAAAACCTTACCAGTAAAACCCAATTGAGACAAAACCAGGTGAAGGAAAAAGAGTACAACATGTATCACTCCCCCTGATTTGTATCTCCGTGTATGTTCTTCAAGTTGGCGTATGGACAATCCGATAGTTGAGCTTCATGGACGCCAAGTCTTGAATTGGTCCTTTAATTTGGCACGTCCCAAACTTATAGATAAGTTTCATGGACATGGAGTTGGTGTAGACATGGTGAAGAAGTCGGCTGACATATTATATGACTGAACTTGTAGTACTTTGAGCTTCTTCATCCTTTTCCAAATGTGTATAACCTGTTTGAGATCTTGTATGGATCAAATGTTATAACCTGCATTATTATCAAAACCAAACAAACTTCTCTTTGGGTTTGGTTAGTATAAATCAATCTCATACATTTAGTTCCTTTGAAGGTAACATAGGATGTATTAATCCTATCCCATTGCCTCATGTTTGGACATGCCAAATTTATCTAAGCAAGGTGCCAATAGTACTTATGGCAAGGGACGTGTATGTCTTTATTTCCAATGCCTTATGGTCAAAACATATACATAAAACTATCCGACCTAGTATGGCTTGCCATATCAAGGCGCCAATTATATCAATATAGTGCACTTTTGGTCGGATGTGCATAAGCTTTAATGGTACTTATGTAAGGCCTTTCCTGGACCAAGGACATATGCCTTGTCCAATCTTAGGATCAAAAGGATCCGTGACCAAGCTTAGGGGTCCTCAAGACTATGTCTTTTCTTTGGACTAAGTAGGTCTGAGTCCAAGTCAAAACAGGACCTTACGACCATAGGACTTACAATGGTTTGTGTCCGGACCAATGTACAATTTCTTTGTCCTTCCTGTGACCAAATGGGTCTATGTCCGGGCAAGGGACTTTATAACTATGGGACCATGTAACCATACAATGGGCGAGTCTTATTCATATAAAACATTTGAGTACCAATAGACCTTATAGGACTTACTCAATGGTCCATGCTAATCATTTTAGCACCTTTCTATGTATGCCTTTGATCACAAGGATTTCATCTTTAAGATACTCAATTTGTAGTTCCAAACAATCTTGTTTGTCCCAAAACTTAGTCTTTCCCAAATATTTCATTTCAAAACTCTTTCTTTAGATATTTATTTGGGAAATGTCTCTCCAGAGGTTCCTAGGATATTCTTAGATCATTAACATATTTTGTACAAGTTTGTTCTCGAGAACTTGTTGCATTTGGTAACTCAATACCCTCTGAGACTTATATATATATATATATATATATTCATTATCCAGTGGACTTATATAAGTAGGCGGTTTTACATCCATGAACCGCAAGTATAAGTTTCTTTCTTATGTGCCAGACTTATGTAGGAATCTCAACGTTTGTTGCATCCACCACAAGGAGCATATCTCCTTATAATTGATTCCTGATCTTTGTGAGAATCCTTATGCATATGACCATGCCTTATATCATGCATATGGTCGTGCCTTATATCAAGCATATCTCGCCATGTTCATTTCTTTCACAAATATTTATTTCTGTCCAACTGGTTTAACATCTAGAGGTGTCCGAACTTATGGGACCAATCCTCTCTTTTCTTAATAAGTTTAACTCCACGTCTTCTTTCCATATGATCTTATTCTTATTGTTGAGTGCACTCATATATAGACGTGGGTTCATGATCCTCGTTCATTTCATAATCTCAAGTGCTACATTGCATGCATAGTATTAGTATATCATTGATGTCGAGTACTCTTTTGTTCCATTGTGTCCTAGACATGACTTAACTTATTGAGGTTTCATTATGACCTTCAGTACCCTAATGCTAGGCGTCCCAAGCATCATTCTAGGCACCTTAGGTACAACCTCATCCATGGCCATGGCTTTTAAGTTTGTACATCTTATAATTGATTATGTCTAGGAGTCCCTCATCCACGGATTAGCACCTTTCTTTAATATCCGAGGGATCTTATATTTAGAATTCATTGGTCTATCATATCTTAGACTCAGTAGTAACTTGATTGTGTTCTCTTGAACATCAATTCAAATTTGGTGCATTCATAGCTGGTATAGATGACTTAGTCATTATATTCGGGTCTGCATTGGAATCTGGTAATTTGTTTAAGCTAGCTTTTGTATAATCTTTTGGACTTCTAGATCTCACTCTAGAGTCCGAGGATCTTGCCAATATAAGGATGTTTGATTCCATGTAATTTTCTTTTACCCAGCTAATTCTTTTCTCCCCTTAATGTTGGATGTTCGGATTCACTGAAGTGACTATCCGTGTACCTGTCCTTTAAATCAGATCATCCGTGGTTGGCTCAAGGTACTTAGAAACGTGGGGATATCATATTAAGTCATATCTAACATATATTCTCATCCTCCCATATTATATCTCTGTGGTGGAGCTATTGGATTCATAAACGGCACATCCATATATCTTAAGATGGGATATGTTATGCATGGCTCTTGACCCGTTAGTACTTATGTTCACTTAGATCCGTGTGTATGTCCATGTGCCAAGGAGTGTTTTATACTTACCCCCATGGACATACCATACTTAATAAATGATTTGGGATGTGAACATATGAAGACATATAGTCTTTTAGGCGATTTCAAGGAACTCTTTTCCTTTGCCATTAGTTTCATCTATATTTACTTCTTGTCTTTGTCCATTATTTGAGTATGTCCACGTCCATATTTCTGCCATGGGATGTTTTTATACTTACCCCATGGACATATAGTGGTTATTAAACATTTGGTACGTGAACTCTTTGACATATAGTCATTTGGACGTTTTAAAGTAACATATTTTCTTTGCCTCTTGTTTCATCCGGATGAGGATTGTCTATCTTTATTTCTTGTGGACTCATTGACACGTTCATATTGTGTATGTCCATGTGTCATGGAGTGTTTAACACTTACCCCATGGACATATCATATTTATCGAACGCTTGGACGTGAACTCATTAGCTTTTATCAAGACATGTAGTCTTTGCCACTTTCTTATTTCTTTGGGCGATTTCTCTTAAAGAAATTCTTTGTTCTCTCTTGCCCACAGTTTCAATATGAAACCATCCATTCTTTCATTTAGACAAATGAGTATTGTACCACAGTCTCTGATGGTACACGGCCTCTATGTGAATACAATGCACACAACTTCTATTAATGATACAATGCACCATCTATTTCTAGATGTGTATCTTTGAGGCCATAAGATATAAGTTTGGCCATGGCATTTGTTTCTTAAGATGTTGTGGCTTGATCCACTATACACCATAATGATATTCACAAGAATGGACGGTTTTTTTTAGAGATAAAAGCTTTCATTCATTCAAAGATAGCAAACAAGGAAATGAAACAAGTTCAAAAGGAAAACGAGAGATCATGAAAACTTAGTAAAGACACTAAGTGTTTTGATGTCGAATCAACTGGACTCATTAGGCAACATGAAGTTTCAAACTCCATAAGATCGTTTTTCTTTTCATACTCCATTGGATCATTTTTTTTCTTATGATCCATCCAATCATCTTTGTCTTGATCCATAAGATCATTTTTATAAACCATATGAGCCTTTTTTCTTTTAGACTTTCTTGATAGAGCTCAATTAGATGATTGGGGTTCTACATGTCTTAGCCCAATGGTTACTCGTTCCACACCTATAGCACACTGACTTGGATGTGCCTCTTCTAAGTCCAGAATTGGACTGATGGTAACGTCCATAAGGGTTCCATCTTGAACCCCGGCCATGGTTTCTTCTACCATGGCCTTGTCTATGCCATCTGCCACGTTCATAACTTCTTTGGCTATCACGGACATGGTTGGTTTCTTTATTTGCCTTTTTGCCTAGGTGTGTATTAGGTAATGGAGTTGATCCTGGAGATCTCATTTCACTATCTTTTATTAGCAACTCATCGTTTTTCTCAGCTTGCAATAAACATGATATGAGAGATGCATAAGTAGTGAAGCCCTTTTTACGGTATCGTTGTTGTAACAACATATTGGTGGAGTGAAAGGTGGAGAATGTCTTCTCCAACATATCTTTATCATTCACTTCCTCACCACATAGTTTCATTTCAAAAAACTATCTTAAGTAGGGCCGAGTTATACTCGTCCATGGACTTATGGTCCTGGATTCTGAGATTCCTCCAATCATATAGAGCCTTTGGAAGTATCACCATTCTTTGGTGATCAGATCTAATCTTTAGCTCGTTCCAAAGCTCTAAGGGATCAATGGTTAGATATTGATTATTTATATTCGACATCTGAAAACATGTGTTTTACAAGTTAGATCCTTGAAACATGTTCTGAGGAACAAGTTTTAGATTGTCCATAAATCCATCTGGTCGGTTAATGGTCGAGTGGTGCATCCAGACATCTTGTCCGGATGGTTAGCATTGTGTCCGGTTCTTAGAACATGGACCCGGACATGTATTAGGGTATACATCCGGCTCTTAGGGTATAAGAGATAGGGTTAGAACCGGATGATGGATTGAGTAATTTAGGAGTTTGTCCGGTTGTTAGAAACAAGATCGGTCGAGCCATTTTGGCTTAGTTGAATTTTGCATCCGGACCATATGTCCGAATGGGTGATCAAAGGTTTATATTTTCAAGTAAGTTTAGACAATGATCATAAAACTCAATCGACCCATACCCTTATAACATATCGACCATGTATAAAGCAATGCTAACAATCTTAGATACTCAATCAATTCTAATCAACCTAATAATGCGATTTATCAAGATTTCTTTTCAAATATTTTAACAAGTTGATTGAATTTATAAAAACAATATGAACTCGAAATATCAATCTTAGCAATCGGATTTAATCGGTTTCAATTTTAAAGTATGCGATTTTATCAATTCTAATTCAAATCGGTTTCTAAACAATTGATAATCAATCAATCTATCAACTTAATCTTTTCAATATGACTGAATCAAAACAATCAAACAATTTCAAACAGATTCAAAACAATTTTTTTTATTTTTTTATTTTAGGGTTTTAGAATCGGTTTTACATGATATGCGGATTGCATATATGTGGTTTTAGGGTTTGATGTTTTAGGGATTTTGATTTGATTATAGATCAAGGGAGTTTTAAGCACACGATATGATCATTGGATCATAGGTTTTGAGATTCAAAAACCGATTAGGATTTTGATTTTAATTGATCAAATCAATTTCGATTTAGAAAGAAGAATTCATGCTTCTAGCAACTTAGCAACCATTGATCTATCAACCTTAATAAGCAATCGATTTAATCCAAAACCTAGTTCTTTATTAATTACGATTTGATCGAACTTATATGAGCTTCGATTTACTCAATGGGGATTTGATCTAGTATCCTAGATAAGGGTTTATCAATTCATGATTTTTATGGTTCAAATCCTTATCAAGCAACCGTATTCGATGTGGGTTCTCTTTTAGTATTTCGAATTACCTTAACCTCAAGTAGGGTTGAATGGACCACTGAGAGAGAAGAACCGCGAGTTGATTGTTGCTGAAGTCGTGAGCTGGAACGAGCTTGAGATCGTCGGTCGCGAACGGAATCAGATTTGGTTTCCAAAGCAAATCGCGTCAGTGGTCAGATCGACAAGCGGTTTGCACTGTCGGATTCGTCTCAGCGAGGGCTTCGATTTGATATCTTGATCGTTTTCTGGATCCTCACGGTTTGAGAGAACGGCATCTTTGAAGTTCCGAGGTGATTTCCTTTTCGTTTAGGGTTTGATGATTTTTGGGTGAGTTAAAGAATATTTCGTGGGGCTTAGAGCTAGAGGCTATCGTGCTGATAATGTGTTATAAAATAAAGGGGAAAATGATATCTTATTCATAAACATATGATCCCTTTAAATAGTGAATTACACCGTTATAGTAATATGGAAATAGTACAAATCTTAAGTAAGAAAGGAAAGTAAAAACATACATAACTAGCCGGCTAGAACCAAATCATAAACCAGCCGATTATTACATCCACTAATCTAATGGTTTATAACATTTTCCTCCTTTTATTTTCTCTTTCTCACTATTTTGTTTTCCTCTTATTTCCTTTTATTTTATTGTTCTGAATTATGCTAATATTAACCAATCAAACCCAACGATTTCCTGATTAAACAAAAAGAGGACACTATATGTTAATAGTTTTTTTTTGGGTAATATCACTAGCATATGTTAATAGTTATGAATTACTATTTAAATATTAAGAGATCCCCTAATGACTAATTCCTTGGCAAAGTAAAATACGAAAAGAAAAACTATTAGAAACAAAAGTCTCTATCGGCCACCTAATGTTCCACACCGCCAAATATAAAAGAAACCTATGTCCGATACTTCCTGGACGTGTTCACACTCCTTTCTCACATATTCTCGGTACAATCATTCAGATCTTCATATCTTATATTAAAACATTACTCGGTTCGTGTATAAGGTATGTGTGTGAACACCCCACTCCACAAGTGTATAACAAAAACGATAACACCACAAGTGTATAACAAAAAAGATAACAAAATGTTGTTGACATAAACAATAAAAAGAGTGGTGGAGAGAGATGTCCATATCTATAGACTATAACTTTTTTCTCAAACCAAACGTTAACATTTGATGAGAGGGAACTATACGTGTATCGTTCTAGGTCTTATTCCTCTCTTCTCAACATCGATTATCAAATGGGATATTTACAGACACAATAATATGATGTATCACAAATCTGGTTAGATTTGTAAAATTAGTATAAAATAAAATCAGGAAAAACTTCATTAAAAAAAGGAAATAGTATGAAAGCAAGTTACAAACAAAAGGAAATAGTCGTTAGTTCACATTGTCAAGTAGCAGAACATATTATCTGATTATCGCATCTATACTATTAAAGCAGGATCATATTGGTTTTTTACCTAAAAATACCTTTCTCTTTACTAACATTACATGTTTCATTAAGGACAATAAAGTAATATTAATAACACATCTACATTGGGTCTTTTTTCGGATCCAGTCCACTACTGCCCACATCAGATCTCTCTTGGACCATTTGGACCGATTAAGAAATCAGATCCAATTCTCACATTTTTTTCTTTTGGGCCATTGAATCCAAGTGCAAATAATTTTTTTTCCAACTATTCTTAATATTTTGTGTAGTGAACAAAAATTAAACACTTAATTATTATGTTTTTTCTTTTCTTAATATAATTTAAGCATTCATAAAAAAATTTAAATTTTTTCATTGAAAAGTTAAATCTTTATTAAAAGTATATAATTTTTTTATTAAAAAAACTAACCACATAATAAAATTAATTTATTAGAGTTATACCAACTTAATTCATTAAAAAAATAAAGTTTAATTTTCAAACATAAATAGTCATTTAGAAGGAAACACGATAAAGAAAGATAAAAATTTTAAGTCTTTTATAAAATAAAACACAAATGACATTTACTAAATATTTGTCAATTTTAAAAAAACATAAAGGAAATAAATTCGCGTTTTAAAAGTGCGGATCAAAATCTAGTTAATTTTTATAGTAAGATCAGATAGGTAGCACTATATTGCTACGATTTTCTTTTCTTTTTAATACTCCTAGTATATTATCACTAGAATTTTTTTATAAACATTTTATTCAAAATATTGATCTGAACTGTAGTATTTTTGGAATTGATTTCCAACAGACTTTTGCTTTTAGGTTCGTCATTTGAGCAACTCCAGGCAGAGCCTGGTATATGAATGAATATTCAGATTTTCTTAGCTAATCGTTTGACAAACATTCAACAAGAAATTGATCTATAGTAATTTATCAGACATGTTAAAATAATGTCTAACAGTAGCAAAACGTTGGTCAATAAATTGCTTTTGAATAGAAGCACGCAGCACGCAAATTCAGAAGAAAATGGTTTGTTGGTCGATCATGATCAAAGACATTTCCTTCCAATTTTTTTTTAACTTTATTAGATAAAACAGTACTCACATTGTTTGCTTCAATATTTGAATCACTACTAAACAGCTAAAAAAGTGGTTCTGCCTTAATTTCTGAGAAAATTTAAAGCCTAAGAGCAACCTCATCGCTGAAATCTTAATCTAGGGTTCTTATTTTATTTTTTTTTGTTTTTTTGTCCGATTTAAAAAAAAAAAAAAAAATGAGTAAAATAAACAATTAAGAAATCAAATAAATATTGGAAAAATGAAAAAGAGGTATCCTAGTAGTAAAGTCAACTTGCGTGTTCACACCTGTCGAGATATCTATTTATGAACCAGAAAACTTCTCCTCCAATCCAAAAAGTAAAGACCTTTTTGTCCGAAGCAAAACTCACAACAAACACGACTTTCGATGAAAGCCGCCGTTTTCCGGAAAGCAATCGAAGACGAGGAGGAGGAGGAGGAAGAAGAAGTCTGTAATGTCTTTGACGGCGAGGTAGATAGCCAGACTCAAACGACATCGTATCACGACACCAAAACCAACCTCAAAGGCTTCTTCACTTCCTTGCTCTCGATGGAGGAGCACGGCCAAGAAGCTCGGAAAAGATCCAGAACCAAGTCCGAGGAGGAAAACGGAGACATCAATCGCAAGAAGTCACGTGCAGTCGCTTCAGAGAGCAGCCACGTCACCGGATCCGAACCGGTTAATCAGCAGAGACGGTTATGGGTCAAGGACCGGAGCAGAGCGTGGTGGGAAGAGCGTAGCCGGTCGGATTACCCGGAAGAGGATTTCAGAAGAGCGTTTCGGATGTCCAAATCGACGTTCGAGTTAATCTGCGACGAGCTGAACTCGGCGGTCGCGAAGGAAGACACCGCGCTGAGAAACGCGATTCCCGTGCGGCAGAGAGTCGCGGTCTGCGTTTGGAGGTTAGCCACGGGGAGCCTTTACGTCTCGTCTCCAAGAAGTTCGGTTTAGGAATCTCCACTTGCCACAAGCTCGTCCTCGAGGTATGTAAAGCGATTAAAGAGGTTCTAATGCCGAAGTACCTTCAGTGGCCAGACGATGAGTCTCTAAGAAACATTAGAGAAACATACGAATCTATCTCTGGTATTCCGAACGTTGTTGGGTCTATGTACACGACTCACATTCCGATCATAGCTCCTAAGATCAGTGTAGCTTCTTATTTCAACAAGAGACACACCGAGAGGAACCAGAAGACTTCGTATTCGATCACAATCCAAGCCGTTGTGAACCCGAGAGGCGTGTTTACCGACTTGTGTATCGGATGGCCCGGGTCAATGCCTGATGACAAGGTGTTGGAGAAGTCGTTGTTGTATCAGAGAGCTAACAACGGAGGTCTTCTGAAAGGTTTGTGGGTCGCTGGTGGGGCCGGGCACCCGCTGTTGGACTGGGTTTTGGTTCCGTACACGCAGCAGAACTTGACGTGGACGCAGCACGCGTTTAATGAGAAGATGAGTGAGGTGCAGAGAGTGGCTAAAGAAGCGTTCGGGAGGTTGAAAGGACGGTGGGCGTGTCTGCAGAAGCGGACTGAAGTGAAGCTGCAAGATTTGCCCACGGTTTTGGGCGCGTGCTGTGTGCTTCACAATATATGTGAGATTAGAGAGGAGAAGATGGAGGCAGAGCTGATGGTTGAAGTGGTTGATGATGAGGTTTTGCCTGAAAACGCGTTGAGATCGGTTGATGCGATGAAGGCTAGAGATAACATCTCACATAATCTGTTGCATCATGGACTAGCGGGTACTTCTTTCTTATGAAAAGGATTATGGAATTGTTCTAAACTCTATTTGATTCTTTGGTTTATGCATATTGTATTGTAACTTTAGTAACAGATGTTTTATGAAATAGTAGAAGAAACTTAACATTAAAATATACATATAAGCAAGAATGTATAATAGCTGAATGAGATTTCATTCTCGTAGTGTGGAATGTGAGATGAACCAACAAGGTTGTTTTTTTTTAACTTCAGTTAAACGGCAAGCATTTTAAACTGTTTCTGGTCTTGAGAGCACCTCACTTGTTTGTCTAGTGTCTAGCGGCTCACCAGCGACAGTCACTCTCTTTTCGGACCCAATGATCAGATGCATACCGACAAGTGGGATGAGATTTTAGTTACTTCGTCCCTAATTATATGTTTTGTTTGGTTTTATTATTGTAATTTTTAACCAAATTAATACAGATGTTATTTTTAACTCGACCCATATTATTTCTTTTTTTTTTTGAACACATAGCCATATTATTTCTAACGATATAGTTTTATATACATTCAAATAATCCAAACCCAATCCTGAACCAGTTATCATACAAAACGATGAATTACACTGATGTACATAACCATAAAAAGGAAAAAGAAAATTGAACAGATTAATGGAGAAGGAATATGACTATTTATCGTCAGATCGGATAAGATTATCATTTTCAGTTTGTAAATTGTCAATATGACAATCGATAGCACATTGCAAGAAACAGAAATGCATGTTAAAAAGGAATTTTGGCCTCTACCTCATAGATATGTAATACATAGTAACATTTAATTTCTTGTTATCTAGTGTATTATTCTTTTTCTAATGATTATCCACTCTACTTTCTTTATCCAAAACTCATACTTTTCCCATTTTATTGTAAGTGTTGTTTTAGATTTATGCAAACACAGATATTTTTAATATTATATATTTTTAAAATAAAAACATTATTATTTATATATATATATATCTATATTTAAACCAATAGAAAAATAAATTGTAAAATATAAAAAATCATATAAAATATAAATTATTAAATTTTGTATTGAAATTCTAAAAAGATATTTATTTTGTAACAAAGTTTTATTCTACAAAGGCACTTAAAATAAAACCAAAGAGTACTAAAGAATAATAAAAAAAAAAGAATTTGCATTTTAGATTTTTTTTAAACCCCCACCCACAAAAAGTGAGGAAGAAACAGAGAAGCACCTTGTGTTTCAAAAAAAAAAAAAAAAACAGAGAAGCACCTTAAAAAGAGTAATTTTTAAAAACAACGGTTGATAATACATATTGACTCCCGGTATTTTCTCTGACTATGTTCTAAGGAAAAAGTTAGTTAATAGTCTTCGAGCATCACCAACACCCAGATTGAGACAGGAAGAAGAGAGGAGAGAAAATTTGACCAGAGAGAAAGCTTACCACCATCCTCTTTCTTTTTCTCTTTCTCTTTCTTTTCTTAATCTTGTTCTCTCCTCTCTTCTGTTTCCAGACACTAACTACGTCGGGTGACACCTGAAATATTATTATTGTTGGGGTTTTCAGAGTTTCTGTAGATCAAATTCATAATCATGGTTCTTATCCCATCAAAAGATCGGCATGCACCAAACTCGACGGTGGTCGCCATTGACAAAGACAAGAACAGTCAATACGCTGTTCGTTGGGCCATCGATAATCTCTTAAATCTGATCAACAATCCCAACATTATTCTAGTACACGTTCGTCTTAAAAATTCAAACGGTACGTATCTAAGCTTCTTCTTTTTCTTAAAAAATATTACACGAGTGTTTTTTGTTTTTGTTTTGCAAAAGAACACACAAGTGTATCTTCTGAAATGGATAATTCAATTGTTACAGATGGAGGAAATGTTAACGATGAATTAAATAAGCTTTTTATTCCATACAGAGGTTATTGTGCACGGAAAGGGGTACGTATCCATTTTAATATCTCATGCGAGCATTTTAACGTATGCATTAAAAAGAAAACAACTAGTTGATAATCTTTTGCATGTGTTTAGATTTTAATGATGGAGGTTATTCTGGATGATACCGACGTTGCAAAAGCAATATTGGATTACGCTAACAATAACCTAGTGAACAACATCGTGTTGGGATCAACATCTTCAAAGAACCCATTCGCAAGATCTCTCAAGTTCACTAAATCCCATGACGTTGCAACTTCCGTTCTCAAATCAGCTCCTGATTTTTGCTCCGTCTATGTCATCTCTAAAGGCAAAGTCCAGTCCTCACGTGCAGCGCAAAGACCTATCACCAACACCCTTGTCCCACCTCGTGCACCTACGTTTCGTCTCCAAAACCTACCTGACCCTGACCAAGATCATCACTTACATAGGTATTAACTTTTTTTTTTTTGGGCAACACATAGGTATTAACTATTGTAAACCAACATGATTTCTTCTCTGTATATGTGTTTTTCATTCAACACTTTCTTGAGCCTTTTGTAGGGGCCAGTGTAATGGAAGAAACACAACACCAGAGAGGTACCGTCCTCATGAGAATGGCTTCAATGCTGTGAGAGAAAGGCGCAACAGTTCTGCCAATGGTTCATTGGACTTTAATCTTGATTTTAACCAATCAATGGGTCAAAGGAACTCTGATGAACGGGATTTTGGGCCTAGGATAATGGGTTCCATTGATCTAACTGCTCATAATTTTAATATCATTGGTTCTTCTGGTTCTTCTGATGAATCACTTTCACAATCAAATGTATGTTAAAGAGTAGAGCAATAATTTTTTATGATATTATATCTATTTTAGGAAATAAAATTAAATGGTTTGATGCTTATTTTCAGAGAGATGTTGAAGCCGAGATGAGAAGGTTAAAGATTGAACTCAAGCAAACCATGGACATGTACAGTTCAGCCTGCAAAGAAGCACTAAATGCAAAACAAAAGGTATAGGCAGAGCTAGTTGATGAGGAATGCTTTCATGCTCCATCTAATACCTTCTTGGTTCTCATGTTTTCTCTAGGCAAATGAGCTTAACAAGTGGAAACTGGAAGAAACTCTAAGATTCGAGGAAGCTAGGAGTGCTGAAGAGGCAGCTCTGGCTGCTGCGGAGACGGAGAAGGCCAAGTGCAAAGCTGCGATGGAAGCAGCTGAGAAATCTGAGAGGATGGCAGAATTGGAAGGACAAAGAAGGAAGCAAGCAGAGATGAAAGCAAGAAGGGAATCACAGGAGAAAGACCGAGCTCTCAATGCTTTGGTGCAGAACGATGTCAGGTACAGAAGGTACTCTATAGAGGAGATCGAAGAGGCTACTAACCAATTTGCCAGCAACAGACAAATAGGAGAAGGTGGATACGGACCAGTGTTCAAAGGCACACTTGATCACACTCCTGTTGCTATCAAAGTCTTGAGAGCTGATGCTGCTCAGGGAAAGAAACAGTTTAACCAAGAAGTCGAAGTTCTAAGCTGCATCAGACATCCTCACATGGTTCTTCTCCTTGGCGCCTGTCCGGAATACGGGTGCTTGGTGTATGAGTTCATGGAGAACGGGACCTTAGAGGATAGACTCTTTCGTAGAGGAAACTCGCCGCCTCTTTCTTGGAGGAAAAGGTTCCAAATAGCAGCGGAGATCGCTACTGCACTCTCCTTCCTTCACCAGACAAAGCCAGAGCCGATCGTTCACCGTGACCTAAAACCTGCCAACATACTCTTGGATAGAAACTACGTGAGCAAGATCAGTGACGTGGGATTAGCTCGGCTAGTCCCAGCGTCGGTGGCTGATACCGTCACGCAGTACCACTTGACATCTGCAGCAGGGACATTCTGTTATATTGATCCAGAGTATCAGAAAACGGGGAAGCTAACGACTAAATCAGACGTGTATTCGTTGGGGATAATGCTGCTTCAGATCATCACTGGAAAGAGTCCGATGGGTTTGGCTCATCATGTGTCGAGGGCGATTAATAAAGGAACTTTTAAGGATGTGCTTGACCCGGTGGTGACTGATTGGCCTGTGGAAGAAGCTATGACTTTTGCTAAGCTGTGTCTAAAATGTGCAGAGCTAAGGAAGAAAGATAGACCAGATCTTGGGAAGGACATAGTTCCAGAACTTGTTCGGTTAAGAAACTTTGGTATGGAGCATGAGTCAAATGTATTATGATGCATCCAAAACCCTATACGTAATCTTGCTTTCTTCTGTGTAAAGCTTCATTAATTTTAAACGTTCGGATTAAACCTAACTCTTGTCGTTACTACACTACAACTACAAGCATAGAAACTTAAAACATGGTGCAAATCTAAGTCTTAATGCAAATCTCAGAAAATAGGAGAAGTAGAATTAACTCACTTACGCTACCACTAGACCACCAACATTTTTTGGTAACATCATAATCTTTGGAAACATCGAATTCAAAAGAAATGTTTAAATGCAATAATATCTTAAGAATGAAATTAATGCAATAATATCTTAAGAATGAAATTGATACAAAGCCAACTTTGAAAGCAAAGTATAAAAGAACAATGACTGAACCAAAACAAAGGATTGTTTTTTTTTTTTTTTTGAGTATACATTGGGAAAAGAATATCCTTAACTGAATAAAATCATATCGAGAGTTCCTTTTACACACTTTACTAGTATATTGACATCCCAACCTCGCCTGGTGATTTATAAATTGTCCGACCAACTTACTAAACAATGAACATTCCACTTCAAAACACTAACTTCTAGATCATCAAAATGGGTCTCATTGTCATCATCGTGGTCATACTAGTGGGATCATCACCGTCCTATCAAACAGATGTCCTCACTCCTCTTTGCATCAGTGAATGCTCCACGTGTCCCACCATTTGCTCTCCTCCTCCCTCCAAACCGTCTCCCTCCACCTCACCACCTCCATCTCGCTCCTTGCCGTCATCCTCCCCGCCATCGCAACCGCGTCCCTCCATGTCACCACCTCCATCTCCCTCATTGCCGTCCTCCTCCCCGCCATCGCAACCGCGTCCCTCCATGTCACCACCTCCATCTCCCTCATTGCCGTCCTCCTCTCCGCCACCGCCTCGCAAACACTCTCCCCCAGCGGTTTCACCTCCACCGTTGATCACAGTTATTCAGCCGCCACCACCAAGATTTTACTATTTTCAGTCCACACCGCCACCCCCACCGCTTGCTTCCGATGTAAAAGGATCACCACCATCGCCGCCTCCGTCGCCAAAGAAACAGCCACAAGGGCAGCAAGATCCTAACCCATATCCTTATTTCTATTTCTACACGGCATCAAATGGCACTTCTCTCCTTTCTTCTTCTTTCTTGACTTCTCTTTTCTATTTTCTGTATCTATTTACCCTAACGATTCGTTAGTGGAAAAAGACTCCCCTATTGTCAAGTATACAAACATACTATTGTTTATACAATTTTTGGTGTAATATATGATTGCTTTTTTTTATCAAATGCGATATCGTTTATTATTTTACGTAGATTACACTGTGACAAACCCATCCTACGTAGATTAATTACAGTTTTAAATCGACTTCTGTATAAATATTTTCATAAATTTGTAAGAGGATATCTGGATATGAAGGAAGATGTTAAAATTAAAATTATCATCAATCAAATTCTATATCAAATTTTATTTAGTAGCAGGCAAATTTAAGGTTGATAAGCAAATTGAATTTCGAAAACACTACAATATTCCATTCTGTAGTAACACGGAAATTAACATATTTTTACGGTTCATTTGAATATTTGAAAATGTCATTCAGTAAATTATACATTTGTTAAGAATTAGTTTTAGATGTGTCCAGAATAACCCATTTAAATTGATAATTAAATTTTACCATAATTTTTTTTAAAAATTTTTACCATAATTTTAAATAAAAGCTAATAATGTTTTTTTTTCCTTTGATTAAAGCGGTGAAAATAAAATAGAAAGAGCGATCATTTCATTTCAGATCCAAACGTGAAATCTCCACTGTGTTGTTTCTGGATCTGTATTACATTCTTCTAACCAGATCGCCAGGAAGATTCGGAATGGCAACGGAGGTTGGAGAGATGTCTCCGCCGGAGAAGACGGCGAGTCTGCTCTCTCTCGCTTCCGCCTCTCAGCAACCCTACGTGTCCGAGCTCCTCTCCTTCACTCTCGATCGTCTCCACAAGGTCTCTCTCCTCCTTTCCTTTTTACTCTTCTCTTTTGAAATCTCTATGCGCGCATGGATCTCTGAATCTTACTGAATCTGAAGGAGCCGGAGCTGCTTCGAGTGGACGCGGAGCGGATTCAGAGGCAAATGCAAGAGGTTGCGGTTGGGAATTACCGCGCGTTTATCACCGCTGCTGATGCTCTGCTCGCGATCCGCCAGGAAGTTTCCTCGATCGATAAGCATCTCGAGTCTCTGGTATATTATACACCTTTTCGAATTGAGTTCTTTCTACTGCTACACGTGGTTATATCTCTCTGGTTTTGGATTTGATTACGATTAGTGTATCACTGCTAGGATCTGAAACTAGTTAGTGGAAATTATTTGTTTGATAAATCTTGGATTGTGTACTAGGGATCGCTGTTGTATGTTGAACTTGTTGTGTTGTAGTCTAGCAGGGTTGAGAATAGGTGAATGAATCATTGGTTTAGGAATGTAGCTTGAGCTTCCTTGTTTTCAGAAAGCTAGATAGGTTCTTGCACTTATGTATATGTAAATTATCCTCTGACTTTTAGCAGTTTCATCCTTGGAAAGAATAATAATAGTTAATCTCCTGCAAAGTTTTGATGCTAGAGTTATGTGCTTTTGACCTTTTGCAGATTGGCGAAGTCCCGAAACTAACGTCTGGTTGCACAGAATTTATCGATTCTGCGGAGAATATTCTGGAGAAGAGGAAGATGAACCAAGCTTTGCTTGCAAATCACAGCACTCTTCTTGACTTGCTTGAGATTCCTCAGCTTATGGACACGTAAGCTACTAGACCTTGTGCCTAAAGCTTTGAAATCTGATATCCCGTCAATCTCTTCTCGTGCCTTTCATGAGAGAGCCGACGTTAAGCAACTTCTAACTGCTCTGCGTGATGAGTTGGATAAAATCACTGTAAATGTAAATTAATATATGGTGAAGTTGATAGTATTGGGATATATGCTTAAAAGTTCTGATATTAGCTTTATAAGATATTTTTTCATTTGTATCAATTTTAATTATTATTAATATTCCTGTGATTTTATTCGATTAGTTTGAATAGTTTTAAAACTACATTTATATAAATTTTTGTTATTATTTTCCCCTAATATCTTTATGCAACCGATTTATTACAGTTTTTAATGTTTTAGTTGTTAATATGTATATCCTTTGATATCTAAAGTCTAAGATTTAAAATTCAAAAGATAATCTCATAACATCCAAATCTAATCTATTAATTTAGAGTCATATTTTTTATCTACCATAAAAGTTGTGACTTAAATTTTGGACCTGTTCTAATTTGTGTCATTTATATTATATGCTAATGATACAAAATTATTCCTCATATCAACCGAGTCACTTAAATCAAATCAAACTTACACAAACCATAATTTGGTTTTCTACTGATACAATAACAATACAAATTTCATAAATAACCAATAAACCGACATTTCACAAACAATAATGAGCTAAGCGACATTTCACAAACAAATAATGAGCTAAGCGTATGTTCATCTCTTTTTCTCTGAGCTAATCATTTGTACATCATCTTAATAAACAAATCATATTTGCTTATCTTTAGTACACAAACTAGATCTGCACCATCAAGTGCTTACCATTATCTAACCTACCATTATGAAAAGAACATATAGTCAGCCATGAAACTTGACTGTCCAGAATCATTTAATTCTACATCCGGTTCATCAGTAACATTACAAAAGGTGCAGTTTGGTACAAAGATAGTTAGACAATTCTTTATATTTCGTACCTATTCATCACGTTTACGTTTATAATATTAGCTAAAGTAATATATTTAAATGAAAAATATGTTAGTTAAATAAAAATCCATACACTGGTAACTATCGTATTTTCAAATTTTTAAAAATCTGTATATCTGACAAAGATCTACATTCAGTCAGTTTAGGCAGAATATTCTAACTACATTTTAAGCCCATGTGATCAAATCTACACTGATTAATTTTCCTAGATTAATTAATTTTGTAATTAATTATATAATATTGTTATAAATCAAATTTACGTAAAATATTACTATAAAAATTTAAATTATATACTCTTTTTATAAATACTATATTTATATTATGTATTATATAAAAATACCAGTCATCATTAAAATGAGTTAAAATTCAAAAGATAATCTCATAACATCCAAATCTAATCTATTAATTTAGAGTCATATTTTTTATCTACCATAAAAGTTGTGACTTAAATTTTGGACCTGTTCTAATTTGTGTCATTTATATTATATGCTAATGATACAAAATTATTCCTCATATCAACCGAGTCACTTAAATCAAATCAAACTTACACAAACCATAATTTGGTTTTCTACTGATACAATAACAATACAAATTTCATAAATAACCAATAAACCGACATTTCACAAACAATAATGAGCTAAGCGACATTTCACAAACAAATAATGAGCTAAGCGTATGTTCATCTCTTTTTCTCTGAGCTAATCATTTGTACATCATCTTAATAAACAAATCATATTTGCTTATCTTTAGTACACAAACTAGATCTGCACCATCAAGTGCTTACCATTATCTAACCTACCATTATGAAAAGAACATATAGTCAGCCATGAAACTTGACTGTCCAGAATCATTTAATTCTACATCCGGTTCATCAGTAACATTACAAAAGGTGCAGTTTGGTACAAAGATAGTTAGACAATTCTTTATATTTCGTACCTATTCATCACGTTTACGTTTATAATATTAGCTAAAGTAATATATTTAAATGAAAAATATGTTAGTTAAATAAAAATCCATACACTGGTAACTATCGTATTTTCAAATTTTTAAAAATCTGTATATCTGACAAAGATCTACATTCAGTCAGTTTAGGCAGAATATTCTAACTACATTTTAAGCCCATGTGATCAAATCTACACTGATTAATTTTCCTAGATTAATTAATTTTGTAATTAATTATATAATATTGTTATAAATCAAATTTACGTAAAATATTACTATAAAAAATTTAAATTATATACTCTTTTTATAAATACTATATTTATATTATGTATTATATAAAAATACCAGTCATCATTAAAATGAGTTAAAATTTGCAAACTATATAATATTTTATACACAAAAATAAATTTATTAGCATAGACTTAAATTTTATATCTACAACAATATATTATCTTTTTATTTATTTTTAAACTCTCAATATATTTTTTAAAATATTTATATACAACAATATAACAGCATATAATAATAACCTTTATTTCATATACTATTTGAAAAATATGTTATTAGAAAACTATGAAATTTTAGTAATTCATTAAAAATATATATGGCAAATCAAAATTTAATTATAGTTTTTTTTTTAATTATAACAAAATCTGTCGAAAAAAAATTATAAAATATTACCAAAAATTCAAATCTTTTTTTATAAAATAATGTATTAACATAGTATCAAAAAAAATTCAAAATTCATGTAATCTTCCAAACTCAGAAATAGTAGTGTAATTTTTTAAAGTTTTCTTGACAAAATATAAAATTTTAAAAATTAATATTCAAACCCAAAATGATTATATTTTTTAATTTTACAAAATAAAATCATAGATAATAAAAATAACTTTTTGAAATGCACCACGAAAAAAAACTATATATGTTGTAAAAAATATAATATTTTGAAATCTTAATTAAAAATAAAAAGAAACTTAATATCATAACATCCAAAAAATATCCTATATCAATAAATTTTACTAAAATAATATGATAGATGCTACTATGTATAATATTTACTATAATAATAAGACTATATTATTTAAACAAAAGATTATTTTTACTTATAAATCCCGTAAAATACTAAAATAATATATGTTAAAGCACATTTTTTAAACACAACATGTAAATATAAATTATCTTAAACAAATTTATTTTATGTAATATAAATAAATTTTAATAATGTGTTATAGCAATATATATAAATTAAAGAAAAACATATTTTGAATGGGGTTATCTATTTGATAATTTCATATTATTATTTTATTGTAACTAATTCGAAAATATATTAGTAAGTAATAAAAATTAATAACAAAGTAAAATGTATTAGACAAATCACTATATATTAATAATACCGAATAGGAAATATAAACAAATCACTATATATTTAAAACATTTGTAATAATATCAATCCTTAATATTAATACATTTATAAAATGAAAAAATATCCGCACGGACGTGCAGGTTAAAATCTAGTTAATATTAATTTAAGCTTTAACAATAATTTTAGTGTACTACATGTAAAATATGGAAGATATTTCTCACGGTCATATTATTTGTGAAACAAATAACTGATCATGCTGAGTTTTATAAACTACATTCATACATCTGAATTCATTAATGAAATCTGCTTTGTACCAAATTGTTGAAAAACATGGTGTCACTATTAATAAATTGTAGTATATGATTGTGCTATTTTAAAAGTGGAATCGGTTCTTACCAATCTTATTCTATAACTTGAATCATTTACAAAGAATTGAAAGAACATTTTAATTGCATGTGTTTATAATATAACGTGAAAATGATACGTGAAATATTGAGAGGATATTTATTTGATATAGTCTACCATTTTTCGGTTTGTGAAATTAGATTTATTGGTCGGTTAAAAAAATTAATCGTAGTATAAGTTTGTAGTAGATGATTTAATAATATAAATTTTTATTTGTTTGCTTAATAATACCGACATTAATAATACCGACATGTAGTATTTTGTAATTGGTCACAAATTTCAAATAACATTAAATTTTATCTAGAATTATGAAAATATCACTTATTATAAAATAAAATAAAAATTGTTAAATATCACTAGTGATACGGAGGAAGTATTACGGTAGATAGTTATTGGAAAAAAATGTATGTATGAATTTTTTTTCCAAAAAAAAGTGACCATAATAATTTTAAATAAAAGTTAATAATGATTTTTCTTTAATTAACGGGGTGAAAATAAAATAGAAAGAGCGATCATTTCATTTCAGATCCAAACGTGAAATCTCCTCTGTGTTGTTTCTGGATCTGTATTACATTCTTCTAACCAGATCGCCAGGAAGATTCGGAATGGCAACGGAGGTTGAGAGATGTCTCCGCCGGAGACGACTGCGAGTCTGCTCGCTCTCGCTTCCGCCTCTCAGCAACCGTACGTCTCCGAGCTCCTCTCCTTCACTCTCGATCGTCTCCACAGTCTCTCTCTCTCTCTCTCTTTTTCTCTTCTCTTTGACATCTCTCTGCGCGCATTGGATCTCTGAATCTTACTGAATCTGAAGGAGCCGGAGCTGCTTCGAGTGGACGCGGAGCGGATTCAGAGGCAAATGCAAGAGGTTGCGGTTGGGAACTACCGCGCGTTTATCACCGCTGCGGATGCTTTGCTCGCGATCCGCCAGGAAGTTTCCTCCATCGATAAGCATCTCGAGTCTCTGGTATATTATACACCTTTTCGAATTGAGTTCTACTGCTTCACGTGGTCATATAGATCTCTCTGGTTTTGGATTTGATTACGATTAGTGTATCACTGCTAGGATCTGAAACTAGTTATTGGAAATTAATTGTTTGGTAAATCTTGGATTGTGTACTAGGGATCGCTGTTGTATGTTGAACTTGTTGTGTTGTAGTCTAGCAGGGTTGAGAATAGGTGAATGAATCAATGGTTTAGGAATGTTAGCTTGATCTACCATGTTTTCAGAAATCAGGATAGACTCTTGCACGTATATGTAGATCATCCTCTGACTTTTAGCAGTTTCATCCTTGGAAAGAATAATAATAGTTAATCCTGAAATTTTTTGATGCTGGAGTTATGTACTTTTGTTGACCTAATTGCAGATTGGTGAAGTCCCAAACTAACGTCTGGCTGCACAGAATTTATCGATTCTGCGGAGAATATTCTGGAGAAGAGGAAGATGAACCAAGCTTTGCTTGCAAATCACAGCACTCTTCTTGACTTGCTTGAGATTCCTCAGCTTATGGACACGTAAGCTACTAGACCTTGTGCCTAAAGCTTTGAAATCTGATATCCCGTCAATCTCTTCTCGTGCCTCATGAGAGAAAACGAATTATGTGATGTTAAGCAACATCTAAATGCTCTGCATAATGAATTGTATCTTTGTTAGATGCGTGAGAAACGGAAACTTTGACGAAGCTCTTGACCTGGAAGCATTTGTATCCAAACTTGCAACTATGCATCCCAAGTGAGTTTTTGTTCTGTTTCTCATCTAAATTTATCCTCTCTGGCTACTTACTGCTGGAAACTTCAAGCTTTAGCTCTTAAGAATTAATATTCTCGTATTGTCAAGATTGCCTGTTATCCAAGCACTTGCAGCGGAGGTTAGACAAACAACGCAGTCACTTCTCTCACAGCTTCTCCAGAAACTTCGCTCAAATATACAGGTTTTGTGTGAATATGGTTTGTTTGTATTCGGTGAACTATGGTTAGGCTTTGCAATCTAGGAGGCTCAGTCTTCTATTGCTGCTATTCGTTTCAGCTGCCAGAATGTCTCCGTATTATTGGATACTTACGCCGAATAGGAGTCTTTGGCGAGTATGAAATGCGATTACAGGTGAACTATTATAACCATTTGAATATCCTCTCTCTCATTGTATTGTATTCCTCTGTCTATGGAGCTCTTCATACTGTAAGCTATGCGTTCACTTCTGAATGGTTCTTCTTGTCTGTGCAGTTCTTAAGATGCCGTGAAGCATGGCTCACTGGAATTCTTGAGGATCTAGACCAGAAAAATGCTTACGAATATTTAAAAGGCATGATAAACTGTCATAGAATGCATCTCTTTGATGTGGTTAACCAGTATCGAGCTATTTTTGCTGATGATACATCGAGGGAGAAGACTATGATGGAGGACTTCTGTTTAGCTGGGCCATGCATCAAATAACATCGCACCTGAAGACTTTGAAAATTATGCTCCCAAAGATTACTGAAGGAGGATCTCTATCAAATATATTGGATCAGTGCATGGTTGAGTGTTTTTTCTATTCATATATTCCCTATTGAATATTCTGTGAAACTCTGATTGACATTTACCTTCTTACCATGACAACACAGTACTGTGCTATGGGGCTTGGTTGGGTTGGGCTAGACTTCCGGGGCTTGCTTCCTCCTCTTTTTGAAGAGTAACGATTCTTCTTATTGTTTATTGTCATAATCTCTGCTTAATCAGTATTGAACTTGCATACTTTCGACAGGGCGGTTCTAAACTTGTTTTCCAAGAACATGAGCACAGCAGTAGAGAATTTTCAGGTGGGTGTAAACGCAAAACTTCAACTTTTTCTCTAGCACATGCTATAACTCTCTTGAATCTCTCAATTAAATTTCTTCATGATGTTTTATTTTCCAGTTAGTTTTGGATTCACATCGATGGGTTCCGTTACCATCTGTTGGCTTCCCATCAAGTGGTATTAATGACGATAGCAAAGATGACGTGACACCTCCATCATACTTGATGGAACACCCGCCTCTTGCAGTTTTGGTGAGACAATATCAGTTTTGTATGGATGACCAATAACGAGTGTTCGAATTATCACAAATGTTTTTGGATATTCTGGCTATGTCCACAGGTGTATCTGCTGCTTTAAACGAACTACGTCCTTGTGCTCCTCTAAGTCTGAAGAATGTAATTGCTCTTGAATTGATCAAAGGACTTCAGGCTGTCTCTGATTCCTTACTAAGATACAACACAACTCGGATGCTTCGACTCAATGAATCCAATCTCTTCCTCTCACTTTGCCGAGCTTTTGTTGAGGTACAATTTTTCATTTTCATCTCAACAAATAACTAGTCAGTAGACACTGTTTACTTGACCAGCTAGTAGTAATTCCTTTTTTTTTATGGTTCGTTGTTGCTACAGGTGGTGTTTCCACATTGCGCTACATGCTTTGGCCGGTGTTACCCAGGTGGTGCCAGTATAGTTATGGATGCCAAGAGTGCATACGACGGTCTAGGTCGCATCTTAGCCGCTTCGTCCTCTCCAGAACCGTCAAACAGACTAGCAAAGACCATCAGCACCGACGCAACGAGTGCAGTAGAGAATGGTGTAACCTCCCAAGTCGAAGAAAAACAAGTGGACAGTCCGAACGAAAAAGAAGATAACAGTCCCATTCCCTTGCAGATTCCTGAGACAACACCACACGAGTCTTGAAAATTTTCTTATGAAGGAATTTTTCTGAAAAACATATAGAGTGAAAATCAATACATCAGTAGATTATCTATATTGTATAAACTGATTGCACTATGTTTTGAGACTTGGATTCAAATCGTCTATGATTTGTTTATTTAATGTTTTCTGATGTAAAATCAATTAATAACTTTGGTCCCGTTCAGATGTCACGTATATATTTTGAAGAGCTTACCTGTTTTTCTGCATATATATCTATCGTATGCATAAATTAAAACAATATAGTGGCTTACTTAGTATGGCATTCATTTATTCAACATTCAAAATTTAGTTCTTTTTATCTGATTTAGTTTCCATGGTTTTCTAAGTTAACAAACACTCGAAAAGAATATGTTTAACTAAAACCTAAACAATTTTTACCAATCTATACATTTTTAACAAGCTGATTATTTCTTTTACGAAGCTCTTTGATTGAGTTTATTTGTATAGATTGGTAAAAGAAACAGCTATTAAATATTGTATAGATTGGTAAAACTTTGTTTAGGTTTTAGTTAAATATATTCTTTTGCTTAGGTTTTAGTTAAAGTATTGTATAGATTATTTACCAATCTATAAAATATTATAATACAATATTTACCAATTCATACTCTTTTAACAATATACCATATTATTATTTACTTTCACATTTTTGTCCGTAAAAACATGAAATATGTAGTTTATGTGTGTTTTGAGAGCTGTCTCTCATAATCTTTATGGAAAAGGCTATTTTGCTTTCACAAAAAAGCTATATTGTTTAAAATTACATATACCAATAAATAAAACATATACTAGTGGAGATCAACCAAATAGATATACGACCTTATATATTTTTAATACGAACATAGGGGTTGACATTTGAGTACCCGTGGCCCTAAGTTATATAACGTTTACACACAAGCTATGAACACATCATATCTCCAATCACGTAGTGAACTAATTAATCCATATTGTCTATATTTTTTTATATGTTTCTTATCTATGTGAAATGAAGTACAACTTTGGAGCCTTTTTGCAAGACATTCCAGATCGTTTGTTTCGTCACACAAGGTTCTCAAATTTTCTACAGCCCCTCTCTCTTTCTTTATGTAATAGTTGCGTGTATGTCCGAGTTGATTGGCTGCATTCAGTCAGTACATCGAATATAGGCCTTGTAGACCGTCCAACTGCATCTTTTGTACATAAAAATGGAGAATTCTCCATTATAAAATCGTGAAACAAGATATTGATTTATATAAATGTCAAAAATATTAGTTTAACAATTAAAACCAAAGTTGCGAACTCCTCATGATACCTCAAATTGTTAGTATTATTATGGTTAATAAGGAAATTTCGAGCTTTTGGCACAAAGTGGTCTGGGATCAGTTTTTGATAACCCGATTTCCAGACAAAGTTCCAACTTAGCAGGACTCAAGCTTCTAGTTACCTCAAGTTCCACTAGTGTGTAAGTATGAAATCTTTAAGAGAGTTCGAAATCATTTACCAGCTATAATTAACCATGTTCAAGAGAGAGAGAGAGAAGGGGTGACAGATAGAGAGTAAGCACACATAGCTTCAAGCACGAAACGCTAGTTAAAAAAGCATGCAAGAAAGCCACCATGTGTGCTCACTCTCTTCTGTCACCTCCCCTTACCTTCAATATTCTGCGCATGTGACTATGTGTCTGTGACCAGAGTCGACACCTTGCCTTCTCGAAAACAATCGAATCCTACCTATAAATATACTTTTATATGCATATATATATATTTATTATCTCATTGCTCTACATATCAGAGGATTGAGAGCAGGACTCTAGACCTTACATCTTTTTCTATCTTTGGATGTGGGAAGAAACTGAGACCTGTCGGGGCTTTTTATAGCCAAACGACGAGAGAAAACAAATCTCTCTCATGAATTATTTTTCGATAAAGATTGATCCGTTTTCTTACCACGTGAATTATTTACCTATCTATTAAGATGCCGACTTACTACTTGATTTTTTCCAAGTCATCTTTTACTTTTACTAATAAAAAACACAAACCCTTCAAAAAATCATTGTTTTTATTCAAATTTACGATGGTATCTTATTTGTATATCATATTTTATGCTCCTTCCAGAGTATATTAGAGATTATAATTTATAATACATGTATAGCACATGTAGAATAAAATATTTAATTTTAAAATTGATTAACCATGCAGCTATGGTAAAATAAAATCTGAATTAAATTATTTAAAACTGTCTTTGTAAGATTATATAATCGTAAAACACAAGAATATAAAAAATGATCATGTGGAAAATTATTTAACGAATATTCCGAAGTAAATGAAAATACTTAATGTAAGCAAACGTATCAACTAATAATTCACATTTATATAACTAATGGTCCCCAAAACTTTGGAATATAAAATGGATAACTTTTGTCAAACAAAAACACTGGAGGAAGTTTGATTCTCATATATGTTATGATAGATTAGATTGAGAATTTTAGAGCAAAGCATATATGACTTTCTGTTATTTATACAATTTAATCGAACAAATAAACGGATGGAAAGGCTACTTAGCCTACTAAGCTTTGCTTGTACAATTTGCTCTCTTATGCTTTTAATCGAAAACATCAAAAAAAAATAAATAAATAAACGGATGGACCAATTACAAATCAACAGAGCCTCATCATGAAAAAGTTCAACACCAAAAATTCAATACGGCGCAAAGCATCTTAAAGCAAGGATGCTTTAAAATAAACTATATGCAATATGCTATATTTTATTAAATTTTCCCATCAAATTTGTCTTTAACTCCATCGTAAATTATATCTCTATAATATTATTTGAAAAGTCAGTTTTTATATGTCATATTTTCCAGTTAGTTTTGGATTCACATCGTTGGGTTCCATTACCATCTGTTGGCTTCCCATCAAGTGGTATTAACGACGATAGCAAAGATGACGTCACACCTCCATCATACTTGATGGAACACCCGCCTCTTGCAGTTTTCATAAACGGTGAGACAATATCAGTTTTCTAATAGTATGGATGATGTAACCAATAACGAGTGTTCGAATTATCACAAATGTTTTTGGATATTCTGGCTATGTCTCACAGGTGTATCTGCTGCGTTGAACGAACTACGTCCTTGTGCCCCGCTAAGTCTAAAGAATGTAATTGCTCATGAATTGATCAAAGGGCTTCAAGCGGTCTCTGACTCCTTGCTAAGATACAACACAACTCGGATGCTACGACTCAACGAATCCAATCTCTTCCTCTCACTTTGCCGAGCTTTTGTCGAGGTACAATTTTACATCTTCCAGATTGAAAACCTATCTGTTTAACTCGCACTGTTCTTTTTATGGTTCGTTATTGTTGCAGGTGGTGTTTCCACATTGCGCAAACATGCTTTGGCCGGTGGTGCTAGTATAGTTATGGATGCCAAGAGTGCATACGAAGGTCTAAGTCGCATCTTAGCCGCTTCCTCTCCAGAACCATCCAACAAATTAGCAAAGACCATTAGCATCGACCGACGAGTGCATCAGAGAACGGTGTAACCTCCCAAGCCGAAGAAAACAAGTGGAGAGTCCGAACGAGAAGAGAACAGTCCCATTCCCTTGCAGATTCCTGAGACAACAACACCACACGAGTCTTGAGAATTTTCTTAATTTTTCTTATGAAGGAATTTTTCTGAAAAACATATAGAGTGAAAATCAATACATCAGTAGATTATCTATATTGTATAAACTGATTGCACTATGTTTTTGAGACTTGGATCCAAATCGTCTATACCTTTTTCTTCTTCTTATTTTCAATGTTTTCTGATGTAAAACGAATTCTTCTTATATAGTGGCTATAAATATGACATTCAATTATTCAAACATCACAACGTTAGTTTTTTCTGATGTATTTTCCATGTATATTCAGCTAATTGACTCTATGTTTTAAAACCTAAACAATTTTTACCAATCTATACATTTTTTAACAAGCTGATTATTTCTTTTAAAACATAATTTTAAACCATACAAAAATATATATTTTCAAAGTAATATAAATATATTTTATATATCTATCTATTTTCTTAGATGAAAATATATATTTTCAAAGTAATATAAATATATTTTATATATCTATCTATTTTCTTAGATGAAAATATATATTTGCATATATTGTGATTTTATAAAACAACATTCACACACATAATCTTGATATTAGAAAAAAATATTATTTCTTTTAAAACATAATTTTAAACCATACAAAAATATATATTTTCAAAGTAATATAAATATATTTTATATATCTATCTATTTTCTTAGATGATTACATAAACTGGTATATGTTAATTGACTAAAAATAGTTTATAATTAGTATTCTTGAATTTTTATTTAATTTCCTTTTAAAATGTTCCAAATAACATATATAATAAAAGGAAACATTAAAAAGTTTTTTAAAAGAAAATATATGTATATATAATATGATTTTATTAAAAGGAAAATTCACAAAATAGAAATATTAAATTTATAAAATATTTTAAAATAACATAAAATATACTTTTTGAAGTAATAAAATATTTCTTTATATCTATATTTTCTTAGATGAAAATATATATTTTCAAAGTAATATAAATATATTTTATATATCTATCTATTTTCTTAGATGAAAATATATATTTTCAAAGTAATATAAATATATTTTATATATCTATCTATTTTCTTAGATGAAAATATATATTTGCATATATTGTGATTTTATAAAACAACATTCACACACATAATCTTGATATTAGAAAAAAATATTATTTCTTTTAAAACATAATTTTAAACCATACAAAAATATATATTTGCATATATTGTGATTTTATAAAACAACATTCACACACATAATCTTGATATTAGAAAAAAATATTATTTCTTTTAAAACATAATTTTAAACCATACAAAAATATATATTTTCAAAGTAATATAAATATATTTTATATATCTATCTATTTTCTTAGATGAAAATATATATTTTCAAAGTAATATAAATATATTTTATATATCTATCTATTTTCTTAGATGATTACATAAACTGGTATATGTTAATTGACTAAAAATAGTTTATAATTAGTATTCTTGAATTTTTATTTATTTTTAATATATTTACTTGACTATAATATCTTTCAATTGCAGTAAAAAATTTATAAATTATATTTTCTTATATAATATGATTTTAAAATACAATCATCCAATTTTTAAACTGCTTATTTTTAATAGATATTAAAAATAAAAAGAATTACAATAAATATCTTTTAATCAAATAATTACAAAATATTTTAAAATAATTATATATTTCATTTTTATTATTGAACAAAAACAATTTTAAATATAAAACTTTTACAAATCGAGGTTAATTCTAAAAGAAATCGAGGTTAATTCTAAAAGAAATCGAGGTTAATTAAAAGAAATCGAGGTTAATTAAAAGAAATCGAGGTTAATTCTAAAAGAAATCGAGGTTAATTCTAAAAGAAATCGAGGTTAATTCTAAAAGAAATCGAGGTTAATTCTAAAAGAAATCGAGGTTAATTAAAAGAAATCGAGGTTAATTCTAAAAGAAATCGAGGTTAATTAAAAGAAATCGAGGTTAATTCTAAAAGAAATCGAGGTTAATTCTAAAAGAAATCGAGGTTAATTCTAAAAGAAATCGAGGTTAATTAAAAGAAATCGAGGTTAATTCTAAAAGAAATCGAGGTTAATTCTAAAAGAAATCGAGGTTAATTCTAAAAGAAATCGAGGTTAATTCTAAAAGAAATCGAGGTTAACTTCGTGAGTAAAATGTTGAAAGAAATCAATGTAAATTAAGTAGTAAAAATAGATGTAATGCAGTCAGATAATTTACTACCAAAGTACTTCGACATTCGAGGGTAATTGTAAATATAGCTTCTATCTTACCTCGATTTTAACGACTACTTTACGTCTGCATTACTTCGATATATTTTACTTCTATTTTATTTCGATTTGTCTATTACTTCCACGTTACGACGATTTGTCTATTACTTCCACGTTACGACGATTTAGTCTTTACGTCGATTTGACCTCGATTGTCATTCGTCGTACTTTTCCTTCGATTTTACGTCGATTTTTCTATTACGACGAGCTAGTAACTACGATTCGTAATTCGTAGTTAAGTCGTCGTAATAGTGGTTTAACTACGATTTAACCACGATATATGCAGTAGTTATAGTCAACATTTGTTGTAGTGGAGGAATTTGCGGCAGTTTCGGGTCACATTTGCAACGAATTGTTCTCAATTGGTGAAGATGGTTTCGGAACCAGAAGAATGGCCAGCTTTTGCATGTTATTTGGAAGATATTAAGATCCTGCGAGAATGTTTTCTCAGCTCAGAGATCATTCATGTACCACGAGCGCAAAATCAGAAGGCGGATAGGCTAGCACGATGTGCCAGGAATCAACCGTCTTTCGTCGTTCACATGAATGCAGAGTTCCCGGTGTGGTTTACAGAGTCAATATGAATCTGTTATACGTTGATGACAAAAAAAAACTTTTGCTAATTAAAAAAAAACAAACCCTTTGAAGAATTATCATTGTTTTTATATTTGCTTTTACGCTTATATCTTATTATATCATATTTTATATATATTAGGTTATAATTTATAATACATAATATTTAAATGTTACGATAAAATAAAATCTAAATTAAATTATTTTAAAACTGTGTTTTGTAAGATATTTATATAATCATAAAACAACAATATGCATTTTAACACACAAAAACAAAGAATACAAAAAATGATCATGGTGGGAAATTATTTACGGAACATCCCCAAAAAATAAAATGTTAATGTGAGCAAACGTATCAACTAATAATTCATATTTATAACTAAATGGTCCCCAAAACTTTGGAATAAAGTCAAACAAAAAACACTGAAGTTTGATTCTCATATTATGATAGATTAAATGGAGAATTTTAGAGCAAAGCATATATGACTTTTT
Organism: Brassica carinata; assembly: GCA_016771965.1. Lineage (NCBI taxonomy): Eukaryota > Viridiplantae > Streptophyta > Magnoliopsida > Brassicales > Brassicaceae > Brassica > Brassica carinata. The sequence continues at coordinate 52,465 of JAAMPC010001626.1, forward strand.
GTTATTTATATAATTTAATCGAACAAATAAATGGACGAACCAATTACAAATCAACAGACCCTCATCATTAAAAAGTTCAGCCACACCCAAAAATTCAATACGGCGCCAAAGCATCTTAAAGCAAGGATGCTTTTATAATAAACTATATGCGATATGCTATATTTTATTAAATTGTGCCCATCAAATTTGTGTTTAGTTCCATCATAAATTATATCTCTATAATATTATTTGAAAAGTCAGTTTTTATGTATCGCTCACGTTAACTCTCACGATAGTTGATTACATGATACTTTTAATGAATTAAAAATATTACATTTAAATACTATTATTGAATTTTTATTTAATTTCCTTTTAAAATGTTCCAAATAACATATATAATAAAAAGGAAACATTAAAAAAGTTTTTTTTAAAAGAAAATATATGTATATATAATATGATTTTATTAAAAAGGAAAATTCACAAAATAGAAATATTAAATTTATAAAATATTTTAAAATAACATAAAATATACTTTTTGAAGTAATAAAATATTTCTTTATATCTATATTTTCTTAGATGAAAATATATATTTGCATATATTGTGATTTTATAAAACAACATTCACACACATAATCTTGATATTAGAAAAAAAAATATTATTTCTTTTAAAACATAATTTTAAACCATACAAAAATATATATTTTCAAAGTAATATAAATATATTTTATATATCTATCTATTTTCTTAGATGATTACATAAACTGGTATATGTTAATTGACTAAAAATAGTTTATAATTAGTATTCTTGAATTTTTATTTATTTTTAATATATTTTACTTGACTATAATATCTTTCAATTGCAGTAAAAAATTTATAAATTATATTTTCTTATATAATATGATTTTTAAAATACAATCATCCAATTTTTTAAACTGCTTATTTTTAATAGATATTAAAAAATAAAAAGAATTACAATAAATATCTTTTAATCAAATAATTACAAAATATTTTAAAATAACATAACACTATATACTTTACAGAGGTATATATATTATATTTAATCATTATTAAATTATTTGTTTTCATTATATTAAATTTGCTTTTAAATTTTATGTTATTATGTCTGTAGAACTTAATATGAATATAATTAAAATACCAAAGCTAATCTGAATTCTCAGTTTTAAGATTATTTAAAATAAATTCCAGTTTACTATTTAATATATCTAAGCATAAATTTTTTAGAATTTATAAAATATTTTAATTATTGTAAATATTGATATGTGTTCATGATCTTCCAAAATTGTATCAGTTACTTATGTATGTAACTTCATATTGATATTGCTTTATTTTCTGATATTTTGTTTTAAGAAAATCAACATATAATTTGATAAATACTATGAAACTACATGCACATTTAAACGATAAAAAATTAATTTGATTTTACTTAATTATAATAAAATAATTATACTCAGTTTAAATTTGAAAGAATATATATAACTCAATATAGTTACAACATGTGACTCGGCTAATCCAACTTATATCTAAAATCATAGATTTAACTACAATAAAATGTATAATTTATAATAATAATAATTATTTTATAAATGTAAATTATAGGATGACTAAAAACATATTAACAAATGAAAATAAAATATTAACCAACTGTTATAATTTAGTTTTTTGTAAAATTTATATATATGCATGAGATGGTAGAATATTATCATTATATTAATATACGTAATTTGGAATTAGACACTTTAGTTTATTTTATATTTCAATCAAAGCACAATATATCTTAAGTTATATATAATCTTCTTCAAATATATTTATATATCTAAGACAACAACCAACATGAATGCAAATAAAAAATTAATCATAATTTTAATATATTATTATTATTTTGTTTATATTTCTGGTTATTAAATTATTTTAAAATAATTATATATTTCATTTTTATTATTGAACAAAAACAATTTTAAATATAAAACTTTTACAAATCGAGGTTAACTCGAGTAAAATGTTCAAAGAAATCAATGTAAATTGCAGTAAAAAATTTATAAATTATATTTTCTTATATAATATGATTTTAAAATACAATCATCCAATTTTTAAACTGCTTATTTTAATAGATATTAAAAATAAAAAGAATTACAATAAATATCTTTTAATCAAATAATTACAAAATATTTTAAAATAACATAACACTATATACTTTACAGAGGTATATATATTATATTTAATCATTATTAAATTATTTGTTTTCATTATATTAAATTTGCTTTTAAATTTTATGTTATTATGTCTGTAGAACTTAATATGAATATAATTAAAATACCAAAGCTAATCTGAATTCTCAGTTTTAAGATTATTTAAAATAAATTCCAGTTTACTATTTAATATATCTAAGCATAAATTTTTAGAATTTATAAAATATTTTAATTATTGTAAATATTGATATGTGTTCATGATCTTCCAAAATTGTATCAGTTACTTATGTATGTAACTTCATATTGATATTGCTTTATTTTCTGATATTTTGTTTTAAGAAAATCAACATATAATTTGATAAATACTATGAAACTACATGCACATTTAAACGATAAAAAATTAATTTGATTTTACTTAATTATAATAAAAATAATTATACTCAGTTTAAATTTGAAAGAATATATATAACTCAATATAGTTACAACATGTGACTCGGCTAATCCAACTTATATCTAAAATCATAGATTTAACTACAATAAAATGTATAATTTATAATAATAATAATTTATTTTATAAATGTAAATTATAGGATGACTAAAAACATATTAACAAATGAAAATAAAATATTAACCAACTGTTATAATTTAGTTTTTTTTGTAAAATTTATATATATGCATGAGATGGTAGAATATTATCATTATATTAATATACGTAATTTGGAATTAGACACTTTAGTTTATTTTATATTTCAATCAAAGCACAATATATCTTAAGTTATATATAATCTTCTTCAAATATATTTATATATCTAAGACAACAACCAACATGAATGCAAATAAAAAATTAATCATAATTTTAATATATTTAAAATTAAAAAATATTATTGTTGAATTCAGAGAAATAGATGAAATCTAACATACCCAAATGATAATTAAATCGACTATAAAAAACAACAAAACCGACTAGATATAACATATCTAAAATCATATGTCTAACTAAAGTAATATAATATTATTAATATAAATTATGCATACAAATTATAAATTAATTTAAAATATAAAATAAATAACAATTAATTATTATAACATATTTATTTTATAAATATTTATATCCGTGCATGAGCACGGAAAAATTACCTAGTTTTATATAGTTACAAAAATCTTCCATCGAAACATTGCATATATAATTAAGTAGCTTGTCTGCCATTGTTATACAACATGCAACTATTTAGGTTGTACTAAATGTTTTTATAAGATTTCTATAAGAAATGAAAATAGAGTCAACTTAAAAGTAAATAAGGATAATTATGTTAAGAATCTGACAGCGAATAGATAGAAGATCAGATATTAAAATAATATGTCATTTTATTTATTACTAATTAGTTTTGAGTTAAAATTTCCTAAATACTTCATATTTTTCTTTAATTTTTTTATCTTTTGATATACCTATTTCTTACATGTTCTAATTGTTTTTCTCATTGTTTTGAGCTACTGTTTCTTATTTTACCTATAAAGAAAATTGCTACCTCAGGAAAAGAAAAAAACATTTTGAAATTTGCTACTATCTTTCCTTTATTATATTTTTCTTCTCTTTTACATTTTATAATCTCCGGATCAACAGTGAGATGAGATCTGCTGAGAATGAGAACATGTAATGATGACATCTGACCTGCTGCACTGCAGAGCATTGGTGTGCGGACAGCCAGATCCAGAGTAGATGATATAATATTTTTATTTTCTGTCAAGAGAATGTATACCGCTAAAAGTAATTGAAGAATAAATCCTAGTTTATAATTCCGAATGTGGAAGTGCGCAGACGTTTGTCCTTTCCTTGGCACCTTTCCTTTTTGGGCAAAACACACACAATAGCATCATAAAATATAAACGATATTTTGTTTTCCTTTTTATGCATTTCTAATAATTATATATATATATATATATATATATATATATATACCTTCTGCTTGTTACCCACCAACTAGATAGAACTGTATTTTCGTTCTCGTGTTCATCGGTCACTCATTTATCTCTATCGGCAAATCAATGCAATAATGTATTTTGAAGGGACATTCCCTTTGACTCCTAGTTTGGATCCATTATGGATGCGGTGTTGCTTGAAGTTGAAGCCTCAACAAAAGGAAGAACCATTTAAAAGAAAATTGCTAAAACTATGTCTTACATGTTCTAATTGTTTAATTATTTTTCTCATTGTTTTGAGCATGTGTGAGATAGTTATCAAATCATAAATAAGACTGGAAACCTCGGTGTCTAAGATTTTCTCAAATTTCAATATGTGTTAGAATATAAAGGTGTAAACGATTTGGATAGTCTTCCACGTATGAAAGTTCATTAAGTGTTTGCCGCCATCGTCGTGTCTCATATGAAATTGGTTACAAGCATTTCTCTTGATTTAGATCGTCTTAGCTAAATAATTTCTAGCTATTAAACTATATCTAATTATATATAGTGATTGAAACTAGCTTTTATCAACTTACTTTCTGATATTTTTAATTTTAAACTAATCTAACTTTTCCATGTGTGGGTAAAATGATAGCCCGTGGAAAATTAAGCCATTGATTAAAGTGGTTATGTTTGCTGGTAGTCACGCTCCCACGAATATGTGAATACCAACATCACGCCAATTAATTTTGGATTCTTGAACATTATCACACACAACTTGCCTTTGAACATTTTTCAAAAAAAACTTGCCTTTGAACATTTTTCAAAAAAAACTTGCCTTTGAACATTTTTCAAAAAAAACTTGCCTTTGAACATTTTTCAAAAAAAACTTGCCTTTGAACATTTTTCAAAAAAAACTTGCCTTTGAACATTTTTCAAAAAAAACTTGCCTTTGAACATTTTTCAAAAAAAACTTGCCTTTGAACATTTTTCAAAAAAAACTTGCCTTTGAACATTTTTCAAAAAAAACTTGCCTTTGAACATTTTTCAAAAAAAACTTGCCTTTGAACATTTTTCAAAAAAAACTTGCCTTTGAACATTTTTCAAAAAAAACTTGCCTTTGAACATTTTTCAAAAAAAACTTGCCTTTGAACATTTTTCAAAAAAAACTTGCCTTTGAACATTTTTCAAAAAAAACTTGCCTTTGAACATTTTTCAAAAAAAACTTGCCTTTGAACATTTTTCAAAAAAAACTTGCCTTTGAACATTTTTCAAAAAAAACTTGCCTTTGAACATTTTTCAAAAAAAACTTGCCTTTGAACATTTTTCAAAAAAAACTTGCCTTTGAACATTTTTCAAAAAAAACTTGCCTTTGAACATTTTTCAAAAAAAACTTGCCTTTGAACATTTTTCAAAAAAAACTTGCCTTTGAACATTTTTCAAAAAAAACTTGCCTTTGAACATTTTTCAAAAAAAACTTGCCTTTGAACATTTTTCAAAAAAAACTTGCCTTTGAACATTTTTCAAAAAAAACTTGCCTTTGAACATTTTTCAAAAAAAACTTGCCTTTGAACATTTTTCAAAAAAAACTTGCCTTTGAACATTTTTCAAAAAAAACTTGCCTTTGAACATTTTTCAAAAAAAACTTGCCTTTGAACATTTTTCAAAAAAAACTTGCCTTTGAACATTTTTCAAAAAAAACTTGCCTTTGAACATTTTTCAAAAAAAACTTGCCTTTGAACATTTTTCAAAAAAAACTTGCCTTTGAACATTTTTCAAAAAAAACTTGCCTTTGAACATTTTTCAAAAAAAACTTGCCTTTGAACATTTTTCAAAAAAAACTTGCCTTTGAACATTTTTCAAAAAAAACTTGCCTTTGAACATTTTTCAAAAAAAACTTGCCTTTGAACATTTTTCAAAAAAAACTTGCCTTTGAACATTTTTCAAAAAAAACTTGCCTTTGAACATTTTTCAAAAAAAACTTGCCTTTGAACATTTTTCAAAAAAAACTTGCCTTTGAACATTTTTCAAAAAAAACTTGCCTTTGAACATTTTTCAAAAAAAACTTGCCTTTGAACATTTTTCAAAAAAAACTTGCCTTTGAACATTTTTCAAAAAAAACTTGCCTTTGAACATTTTTCAAAAAAAACTTGCCTTTGAACATTTTTCATCGGTCACTCATTTATCTCTATCGGCAAATCAATGCAATAATGTATTTTGAAGGGACATTCCCTTTGACTCCTAGTTTGGATCCATTATGGATGCGGTGTTGCTTGAAGTTGAAGCCTCAGCAAAAGGAAGAACCATTTAAAAGTAAAAAAGAGTGGTAAAATCAAATCAAGCATTTTATGATCGATTAAAAAGAATGGAGAAAGGTATATGAGTGACCACATGGTCGTTATTTAAATATTAGCACTGTTAAGATTCTCCTCCAATACTCAAAGCTCTGTTTTCCACTTTCGGCGTGGACATCACGTTGAGAGTCCCTGGGGAGACACGTGGTCAGGAAAAAGAATATGCCGACCAGTCCCCACACCACAAGTGGACAACAGAACCATGCTGGTCATCTTCATCATTTATCCCTTCCCTTCTTCTAGATTTAATCGATTCGCTTGAGATTTGATTCTTGGTATATATGTGGCTTATCCCGTGGTGTGAAGAGGAGCCAGTGGGCTTGGCCTCAGCTTAATACGTGAGGCCCTATTAGCAGTAAATTTTGATGTTTTACAGATTTGAACTTCAAGTCTTTAAGGTTTTGGGCTAGGTCTTGTCGTTTCTTCTTCTCCCTTTGTCACATTTTTCAACAAAGAGTTTATATATGTGATATATGGGTGAATAAATATTGTATGTGTGCTATAAAAATATTCACAGCTGAGATGTGAATATTGAACTCGCAACTTTGTATGTGTTATGTTTATTTGTCATCAGATCCATTATACATAAGTATTAAGTATGGAAAGTTTTGAGAACATTGTTTTGAGTGTTTAGTAAAAAAACACACACATTGTTTTGAGCATGTGTGAGATAGTTATCAAATCATAAATAAGACTGGAAACCTCGGTGTCTAAGATTGTCTAAAATCGAATATAAAGGTGTAAGCGATTTGGATCGTGTTCCTCGTATGAAAGTTCATTAAGTGTTTGCCGCCATCGTCGTGTCTCATATGAAATTGGTTACAAGCATTTCTCTTGATTTAGATCGTCTTAGCTAAACAAATTCAGTCTTTTTCTACTTATTAAACTATTATCTAAGTATATTAGAGTGATTGATAGTTTGATACTAGCCTCTATCAACTTACTTTTTGATATTTTTAATTTTTAAACTAATCTAACTTTTCCATGTGTGGGGTAAAATGATAGCCCGTGGAAAATTAAGCCATTGATTAAAGTGGTTATGTTTGCTGGTAGTCACGCTCCCACGAATATGTGAATACCAACATCACGCCAATTAATTTTGGATTCTTGAACATTATCACACACAACTTGCCTTTGAACATTTTTCAAAAAAAAAAAAAACTTGCCTTTGAACATTTCTTCAAATAACGGTCAACAGTCAACGCTCACTTGCTAAAAAAAACAGAAAAGTTTCATTAATTTACTTTATTTAATTAAGAGTAGTTTGAGATTTAATATCTAATTTTCTTTGGACCAGAATCAATATATAATATCAGAAACAAGACGTTAGACATTTCTTTTATCAAATTTAAACTAATAGTACAAACCAATATACATGCGTTTAAATCACTAGCCATTAATTTAAATTTTGTCTAAAACTAATTTAAACAATTTTACTTTAAATGAAATTTTTTCCAAATGCATCATCCTATCAACATCTTTAAACATTTAAAAAAATATTTCTCCAGATGATTTTTCTCAGTTTTAAAAATTTCCGAAATAAAAAACATGAATATAAACGTCCTTAACACGTCTTTGTGTCACACTATTATTCTCCTCCTTTGTCTCTTCAATTATTCTTCTCTAAGCTGTATCAAAAAACAAAAAAAAACTCTCCAACTCTCGCAGGTTTCAATGGATCACTACGGTCGCCAACGACCGTACGGAGACACAGGGATGCAGATCCAGCCTTACCACGGCGGTCCAAGAACCGGAGACTTCAGGAGCTATAGCGCCTCGTACGCGACGGCGACGGAGAACAACATATACGATATCAAGAAGGGGAAGTCGATAGCGAGGTCGAAGTCTTGGGGGATAACGGACCCGGAGCTGCTGAGGAAGAAAAGGGTAGCTAGTTATAAGATGTATAGTGTTGAAGGCAAAGTCAAAGGCTCGTTTAGAAAAAGTTTTAGATGGCTTAAGCAGAGGTATACACAGGTCGTCTATGGCTGGTGATGATATGTTTTTATCTTTTTTTATCTCTTATATATCTATGTGTTGTATTTTTCAATGTAACTGTATGGCTGCCTGGTCACAAACTATATATGATCAAATTAGTTTTACATATTTTTACCTGAGTTCCACAAAAATCTTGGTACGGTGGAGAATCAATCCCTTTGCTATGTTGATGTTGTTATTTGTTTGCCAACATATTGCTCAAAGTATATTGTGATAGGATATATATATATAATCTTGTTTACCATTAGACTTGGATATAGTTGTGTTGACTAATACAATCATTCCCTGGCTGGTTATGTTCTCATCGTTTTGGTAACCATAAATTCGCATCATCAAAAAGCTTTGTTTTCTATTCAACAAGAGCAATCTATGTGTGGATTATTCTCCATGTGAACCTTTTTAGGTTATCAAAATTTTATGAGATCTGTTACTAAAATGATTCCTTGTTGTGGTTTGTATATTCTTGAGGTTTTTCATCTGGCGGTTGAACATGAAAAATTTATGGAAGATTCATACTATTCCCATATCACTCTGCTTCAAGTCTACTTTCAGTATAATGGGAGTTTTATGGCAACAATAGTTAGGTGATCAAAAACATTCAATGAAACTTATTTAAATGCCTCTAAATATTAAGATTAATCAATGAAAGTCAAACAATATTAAGATTAAATTTTGTAATAATACAGTCGTCGAATAGAATAATAAAGCTTGCTAAAAATAGGGGTGGGCATATCGGTTTAGTTTCGGGTTCGGTTTGGTTTGGTTAGTTTGGGTTTTATAAAATTCAACCCAATTAAAACCAAAGTAGCTTTGGTTTAGGTTTGGTTTGGTTTAGTTCGGTTTGGTTTAGATTTAGTTCGGTTTGGTTTTGATTTAGTTTGGTTTACTTTATTATGGTGTAGTTTGGTTCGGTGTAGTTCGGGTTGGTTATAAAATATGATGGCTAATCAAATTAACGTAAAAAGACTTGTAAGCATTCCAAAATCTGTAAACTAAAATACTATTTGCATCTACCTTTTTGTTTTTATTGATCTTGTTATAACTCTGTTACATAATTTTACTTTTAGATAATGGAAATTGGAGAAGATGAACGAGACAAGACGACTACGGTATAGATGCTTATAGTTTTTAGATTTTGTTTTCAGTACAATCTTTAGGTATTAGAATTAGAGAATATATATAATAGTATTATTCATTTATTTGAATCATATTTGAATTTTTTAAGAATATATGGAAATTAAGAAAATGTGGAAAATGAAACTTTAAATAAAATTTACAATATGTTAATATATATATACTAGGGTTAAACCCGCCCTACGGGCGAGATGTAAATAAGAAAAGCATTACGAACACATCTTCAATTTGATGAAAAAACAATCATAAGTTAGCAGCTTGAATCATAAGAAAGAAACACTATATGTGAGCGTGCATAAACTTTATGCGAACTTAATAGAGATATTGTGGTGTTATGGTTCAATGATTTGATATCTATAATAGTGTTAAGTATGAAGATAGGATCTCCACTCAACGCATTCTTTATTGCTGATTAGAAGAGTCGATTACAACACCAGAGATAATCTCATACGATTGACTCTATTGCTCGCATGTGAGGAAGGACCTAGCTCATATGCTAAGATCAACACATTGTAATTCTATTCATGAATCTCATAGAAAAAAATCTAAAGACTATTTATACTTTTTGTTGTAACCCTTCTTGTGCTTATTTCTTCTACTCCTCTGCATTGACTTCTTGACCAACACTTGCCACCTCAGCAGCTTTGTTCTTCCTCCTCGAGTAAGTATTATGTTTATGCCTTTCAAATAGTTTGTGGTGTAGTTATGTGACTGTTTGATATTAGTCTACTATAAGGTCTATAACAAAGATCGATATGAGTCTACTATAGCAATGATGCGTTAAAATTAGTGAGTCAAATATTATGATTTTCATGCGATATTTAATATTATGTATAGAAAATTGATTAAAGAAACAAAATAACCATTAATAAGATTTTAGTTCACCTCTTTTAAAATGATTTCAATAACTGTGAATATAGAAAACTAATCATCACAAACTCTATAAAACTTCCATTAGAAACGCTTGGCATTTTCAGAATGTGACACTAATTTATTAATACATATGATCTTAACATACCTTCTGAACGTTATTTCTATCGACATATTTTCTCCATAAATATTCAAAATGCAGTGTGTTTTGTATTTTAGCCAATTCGACCAAAATACCTGAAAAAACCCTACCCATGAAAAGATTATATCAGCATAGCTTGCTAAAGAGGATAGAACAATACATATTAAAAGTGATACTTTGAGAAGCTCCGAACATTCCCGGTTTCACCCAATGTTTACTTATACAAATGAAAACATCATACACTTATTCATCGCTCCCACCACAATGCAGACAAACCTTAAAGCAAAGAGAAATGGATCAAACCTTAATTTTCATGGGAACTCATATTTTAGTGAGAATGTAGCAACGATTGTGATGATAATGCTTAACTTTGATATCAAATCCTGTCTGTCCTTGGCAAAATTGAACATAAAGGTTTGCATTGTAACAGTAGGCTCTGCAACACCAAAATCAACGATGGCTGGTTTCCACACAATGTTGAACTGTTATGATCTTCCCATCTGGACAAGTTGAAAAAAAAAACAAAACACAAGTTTACAGTTCTATGTTACTATCATTAACAGGAAAGTTAGTAAGAGAGTTAAAAGGTCAACCTCATGTACCAGTATCTCTCTCCAAATGTTCTCCATAAGTAATCACGTGAACCGCGGATGCAGAGAATATGGTGCCTGAATCCTAGATTTTTTCATAAATGAAGATCAACCTCATCTCTCTCAAGCAGTAACACTTTTTGTAAAAGCAAAAGAGAGGGGAAATGAACATACCTTAATCCAGCTCTGAAACCACTGATACAATCATGCTTGTAGGATTTAAGTCTCCCAATGACATCATTCCTTATGCCCTGAAAATGGACAAAGCTCTTTGCCTCTGCCATTTAGATCGAGTGTGTTCAATCTGAAAGCTCGATAATTGTCCTATAGGTTTTAAAAAAAAATTAAGACAAAGCACTATAAACAAAGATTAGAATTCTAAATCCAACTAATTCAAATTTAATACTTTTCTAGAACCTGAAGCTGGTTTGTGCTCTGAAAGCCAGTAAAACCAAACTAAACAAAGTAGGAATTAACTATTGTTAATCACTTTATGAAAGTGAATATTCAGTTTACTAAGAAACTCAGATATCATCTATGCAAGTACCTAAACATCAAAAGCTGGCTGAGACAAAAAAAAAAACAAAAAAACAAAAAACAAAAGGCTAAACAAAGTGTAAAGACATGGGCTCGCAGCTTGGATTCAAGAATGACTCAGAAAAATGCATCCCAAAAACACAAAACAGGTCAATGTATTCAAAAGAAGACAGCTTTCTAGTTCTCTGCTCTTGGCTTCTTCAAGAGAGTTCATGAGAAGCGTTTTATTTAATGGAAGGGACTGACTTAGAGTTTTACCTGCGCTGGGAAGTTGAGCACATAAGAATTTAGTTCCGACACTATCAATGATTCTATCTTCTTGAGGATGAACCCTCTCTGTTTTGCTGAACCCTGTGGAAAGCTCAACGTTAGAGGAGTTATGAGGCGTTGCATGAAACCAAATCTATAATAGAAAACATATCTGACCGAGAAACCCTTACCGCTGCAGGTAACATGCACTGAGCCATGGATCAGAGTTTACTATGAACAAAAATAAAGTAAAATGTGATACATTTTCAGACGTCTACAGAATCAAGAGATAAAGTATCATAAGTACAATAAAAATAGCAACCAGCAGAAACCCCTTGAAAAAGAAGTAGCATGGTAAGATCACAAAGGAAAGGGATAATGGACAACAAATCATTTGGATGAAAACAGTATCAAAACAGAGTTTCAATCTCTAAATACGACATCAAATAATATAGAAATCAAGAATTAAGAAAAGATAATGTATCAGTTACCTTTCTATCAAGCATGACCAGATCAATACCCATCAACTCTCCACCTTTCTTGACATTGCAAGCTTCCCAGAACCGAAGGACCTTGTCACAACGAAATTCCTATATCGGCCTCCCATAAGCTCAGAAAAATGGAGCTATTGCTCAGCTGGCTCGCATGGGAAAGGAATCGGAACGGGCAGGAATCCTGAGATCGAAACGACAAACAAAGTGAAGGAGACATTGGGTTAGGTTTTTGTCTAAATGAGATATTGGGATCGTTAGAGGAGTTATGAGGCATTACGGGTAGGAGAGGGAGTGTCTTGCTACGCCGAAAACTGGAAGGTCAAGAATTCGGCGGAAGAAGAAGAACACAGACGATGATAAAAATCTGGGATTAAATATCCAAACCAAAAACTAAGCCCAAACCAACTAAGAACGCGTGAGATTCACTTAGCCACTGAAACGTCGACACGTGTCGTCATTTCCCCCATTCTCTAAAGCGACGTGGATGGCCTAAGTAGGCAGATATGTCAACTTTATTATTAAAGAAGATATATTGGGTTTATCGGTTTGGTTCGGTTTGGTTCGGTTTAAAACCAAACCAAACCGAACCATTCGGGTTGAGTAAAACATGAATCAATTGGGTTATATAAAGAACACGGTTTGGTTTGGTTCGGTTTAACTTCGGTTGGGTCGGTTCGGTTCGGTTCGGTTTGGGTTTTTTGCCCACTCCAGCGGGTTAATAAAACAAAAAAGTTTCACTGTTTTATTTTATTTTATTTTCTTTAGTTTAAAGTAGTTTTGAGTTTCAGTCTTTAATTTAGTATGTGATATAATACCAGAAAGACGACATAAAACATTTTAATCAGATTTTGAACTAATAAATAATAATACAACGCAATACATGCGTTTAAATCATTAGCCATTATTTTAATCTTATCTACAAAGTCTTATTTCTCTTTTAAATGCCAACCTTTCCAAATGCATTCATTTATAATATGATTTCTCTATTTGTTTTTCTCACTTTTAAAATCATCCAGAAAATAAATAAAAATGCGAATATAAACGTACCTAACACGTCTTTATGTTTCACTATTATCCTCCTCCTTTGTCTCTTCAATTATTCTTCTCTAAGCTGTATCAAAAACAAAAACAAAAACAAAAGGCTAAACAAAGTGTAAAGACATGGGCTCGCAGCTTGGATTCAAGAATGACTCAGAAAAATGCATCCCAAAACACAAAACAGGTCAATGTATTCAAAGAAGACAGCTTTCTAGTTCTCTGCTCTTGGCTTCTTCAAGAGAGTTCATGAGAAGCGTTTTATTTAATGGAACGGACTGACTTAGAGTTTTACCTGCTCTGGGAAGTTGAGCACATAAGAATTTAGTTCGACACTATCAATGATTCTATCTTCTTGAGGATGAACCCTCTCTGTTTAGCTGAACCCTGTGGAAAGCTCAACGTTAGAGGAGTTATGAGGCATTACGGGTAGGAGAGGGAGTGTCTTGCTACGCCGAAAACTGGAAGGTCAAGAATTTGGCGGAAGAAGAAGAACACAGACGATGATAAAAATCTGGGATTAAATATCCAAACCAAAACTAAGCCCAAACCAACTAAGAACGCGTGAGATTCACTTAGCCACTGAAACGTCGACACGTGTCGTCATTCCCCATTCTCTAAAGCGGCGTGGATGACCTACGGAAGCAGATATGTCAACTTTATTATTAAAGAAGATATATTGGGTTTATCGGTTTGGTTCGGTTTGGTTCGGTTTGGTTTGGTTCGGTTTGGTTTGGTTCGGTTTGGTTTGGTTCGGTTTGGTTCGGTTTGGTTTGGTTCGGTTTGGTTTGGTTCGGTTTGGTTTGGTTCGGTTTGGTTTGGTTCGGTTTGGTTTGGTTCGGTTTGGTTTGGTTCGGTTTGGTTTGGTTCGGTTTGGTTTGGTTCGGTTTGGTTTGGTTCGGTTTGGTTTGGTTCGGTTTGGTTTGGTTCGGTTTGGTTTGGTTCGGTTTGGTTTGGTTCGGTTTGGTTTGGTTCGGTTTGGTTTGGTTCGGTTTGGTTTGGTTCGGTTTGGTTTGGTTCGGTTTGGTTTGGTTCGGTTTGGTTTGGTTCGGTTTGGTTTGGTTCGGTTTGGTTTGGTTCGGTTTGGTTTGGTTCGGTTTGGTTTGGTTCGGTTTGGTTTGGTTCGGTTTGGTTTGGTTCGGTTTGGTTTGGTTCGGTTTGGTTTGGTTCGGTTTGGTTTGGTTCGGTTTGGTTTGGTTCGGTTTGGTTCGGTTTGGTTTGGTTCGGTTTGGTTTGGTTCGGTTTGGTTCGGTTTGGTTTGGTTCGGTTTGGTTTGGTTCGGTTTGGTTCGGTTTAAGATGTATAGTGTTGAAGGAAAAGTCAAAGGGTCGTTTAGAAAAAGTTTTAGATGGCTTAAGAGGTATACGCAGGTCCTCTATGGCTGGTGATGATATATTTTATCTTTTTATCTCTTCTTATATCTATGCGTGTTGTATTCTTCAATGTAACTGTGATAGCTGCCTGGCCACAAACTATATATGATCAAATTAGTTTTACATATTTTCCTGGGTTCACAAAATCTTGGTACGGTGGAGAATCAATCCCTTTGCTATGGTTATTCGTTTGTCAACATATTGCTCAAAGTATTTTCCAAAAAAAAAAAGACATATTGCTCAAAGTAGATTGTGATAGGTCTCTCACTTGTGTTACTGCAAGTTCATGAGATATGATTCATTCTTGTTTCATTGGTTATAACTTATATATAATCTTGTTTACCATTAGACTTGGATATGGTTGGTGTGTTGACTAATCAATCCTCGCTGGTTATGTTCAAATCGTTTTGGTAACCTTCCATTTACATAACTCTGCATCATCAAAAAGCTTTGTTTATATTCAACAAGAGGAATATGTATTGAGTGTTTGGATTATTCTCAATATGAAACCTTTTCAGGTTATCAAAATTCAACTGGAGATCTAAAAAAAAAAAACAAGTTATGTTACTAAAATGATTCCTCCATGTGGTTAGTATATTCTTGAGTCTTTCATCTGATGATTGAACATGAGAAACCTATGGTAGACTCAACTCAATAATATTTCCCATATCACTTTACTTCAACTAGTCTACTTTCAGTATATGGCAATAATAATCACCTAACTGAATTAGATTATCAAAAACATAATGAAATTTATTTTAAGATTAATCAATAAAATTCAAACAGTATTAAGATTAAATTTTGTTGGAATATTAATAATACAGTCCTGACAAAGAATAATAAAGATTGCTATAAACAGGGTTTATTTACCAATTTTATATTTCACGGCTTGTCAAGTCAAGTCAACAACACAAAATCGGAGGGGCTTATTGTAATATCGGTAAAAACATTTTCTTCATTAAAAAAATTGTGAGTCGGAGCTTCCCGTCGGGGCGGTTAGAGAGACGATCGGATAATGTGGGAGTCGATTTGCCTGACGCTTGCGGCCACCGCGGGTAATAATATCGGCAAGGTTCTTCAGAAGAAAGGCACTATCATCCTCCCTCCGCTCTCCCTCAAGCTCAAGGTCTCTCCTCTCTCTCTCTCGATTGCATGCTCTCTCAGATTCTCAGTTTCCATTCGATTTGGCCGATCTATAGATTGTGAATTTATACCTCGTTATTCGAATTCGGTTTCGCTTTAGATATAACTAATTGGATCGGTTTGACTGTGGTTTCTTTAAGTATTGCTTTGTTATATAACATTCTGATCCATATTGTGATTCAAACCGTTGGATGATGATCCTTGGTGGTGGTGGTAGTCAGTATTATATGGGAAGCTCACGTTTGATCATCATTTTTTTGAACTTTCCAGGTGATAAGAGCATATGCTGTTAATAAACCATGGGCGTTAGGTTTTCTTATGGACATTTTCGGGGCTTTGTTGATGCTCAGGGCACTCTCTCTTGCCCCTGTAAGTCTACACTTCTATTTGGATGGCAAGATAGTGTTGTGGCCTTTTAGTTATCTGGATTTTGATGCCTACCTGATGAGACATTCCTTTCACCTACCTGTAAATGATTTATTGGCTCTGCTGACTGTGTACTCTCTGTAGGTGTCTGTTGTTCAGCCAGTCTCTGGATGTGGACTTGCCATTCTTTCCGTCTTTTCCCATTTTTATCTCAAGGAAGTCATGAACGTGGTTGACTGGATTGGGATTACCATGGCTGGCATTGGCACCATAGGTTTTCATTTTCTACCTACTGTTAGCTGTTTAAGATATTATAGGAAAAAAATATTCTGATTTGTCTTTTCCGCTGTAGGTGTTGGTGCTGGCGGTGAGGAGCAAAAAGCATCTTTGATATCTGTATTCCAGTTGCTCTGGCTAGCACTTGTTGTTGCCATCTTGTTTGTAGGTACCTTTCATCTATGGTATTCCATTAGAAATTCTTCCTCTTTTCGCATCATCTCTGTTCATCTTTTATGTTGACTTAGGGTTTTCATTTACCTGAATATCTCATTTCCAGGTCTGACCATTAGAACAATTGGATTTAATATATTCTTTCTCATCTTAATCAGATAATAGTATCACTTGATTGGTGTGATAATGGCAATGTTTCCGATAACTCAGTGTGTTGAATTTTTGCAACAAGGTACTACTAAATGCGTGGCTTCATATCTACAAACGCCAGCGCAGGGAGCAGGAGCTGGTATGTTATCCTCTAAGTTCTCTAATTTTTTAGACTTTGGAGCGATAAGAGCTTGTATCAACTCTAATTTCATTTTCGTTATATTTCTCCTACCAATGCACTGAGCTTTACTTGTGGTGTGCAGATGGAATATGAAGTGGTGGAAGAAATCATATATGGTTTGGAATCTGGGGTTTTATTCGGGTATTTGTTAAGAGCTTATCGTTTTGGATTTACGTACCTAACTTATGATATTTTACCTATCGCTACCTCCTATATATCCAGCAACATTTTCTGTTGATTTTCTAAATATATACAGATCAATGTGCTGATGTGTCTGCAGAAACATTTCAAAAGAGATTTCAAACTTCATTTGAACTGTATTCGTAGCTACATAGCTGACAATACTTTATAACTCGTTTGATCACAGGATGGCATCTGTAGTATCGAAGATGGGTTTTGTATTCGTGGAGCAGGGGTTTTCTGCAATGTTCATTCCCATGTGCATTTCGATTAGTATATGCTGTAGTGGAACAGGATTTTTCTACCAGGTAATTTCTCCTTGCTAGGCTTTCTAAGTCCTCAGTCTTAACTCTGCATTCGAGTGAGGAATGCACCGTTGTGTATAGCATAAAAGGATATTTAGTTCATCATAACTCTAGTCTTCATCTATTTACAGACTCGGGGACTAAAACATGGGAGAGCAATAGTAGTATCCACTTGCGCTGCAGTGGCATCAATTGTAACAGGTGTGGTTGCAGGAATGTTTGCTCTTGGTGAGAAATTGCCCACTTCACCATCTGGACGGCTTTTACTTCTCCTGGGATGGTAAAGTTATCTTCTTGTATTATTATCAGAGATGAGATATCGTGTGCACAGTGATAAAAATTGCAAAAAGATGTCTCTAAAGAGAGTTTGCCACGTAGCATTATGTGCATGAACATAAAACAAATTGTAAAACTATATGTGGATGATGGGAGTCTTGAAACTTTTTTGGGCAGGGTACTGATCATGCTAGGCGTTGTATTACTTGTGACTTCATCACGACTTATCAGACATCTTCCGAGGTCATTCAGGCGTTCCAGACAGACCAGTTTAGAAAGAGGTTTCAGCACAAGGCGGACAGCTTCTAACGTATCGAAAGATACAAACCCAAGTGCGGTTATTCAAGCAGCAACATTGCACCATCTCTTATCAACCCCATCGAAAGAGAAAGACTAATGCTTGAGAAAACACAACCAAGGAATATTACTGGGGTGTGTGTTCGGCTCTACACAGTTTTTCTCCTGAATTTTGTAAACAAAAGGTGTCAGATTTTTCAGGAGTTCATCTCATTGATGTTCTAGTTGTGGGAACAGTTTAAAGTCAAGAGCTTTGGGTCAATTTATGATGTTACTTTGGTATCTGAAATGTGAAATGAGTTCCACTTATTATGTGGCTCTAATTGTGCAAACTGTGATTTTTGTAGACACGACAATCGCATTCTGATGTCAAAAAAAAGACGATCGCATTCCGACTAAGAGCGTCTCCAAAAAGAAATCTCATTTTGAAGGTGGAGAATCCTCAAAATGAGGGTTTGAGGGTGGGATGCTCCAAGAAGAAACCTCAAATTTATCTTTGAAATTTTATATAATTTGCATTTTATTCCTTAACTTTAATATAAATTAATTGCAATCTTTAAACTTTATATAGATAAATAATACATACACATTAAAAATTTGAAATACAGTATTTATAAACACAATTTATTATAACACAGAAATACATAAAGTAATAACATAAAATCCACATTAATTTATAAAAATAAAAATACAAATCATTCACTATTGTTATTTCCATATTGTTTATATATATGATCAATTAATCCATTTCGGAGTAAAAAATGAGTTTCTTGATTTTTTATCTTAAGATTACGAGTTAAAAACTCTTCAAGTCGAATATCTATATAAGATTTAGTTGAATACTAAAGTGAAATATAGTTATAAGGCTTAAAGTGATAAAAAAATAATACTAATACAATTATATATAAATTAGAAATTATAAGGAGTAAACTGAAAAGTAAATAGTGTTTTGAGGGTCTGAATAGTGAAACCTCAAATTTGAGGTTTCACTATTCAATCCCTCAAAATTTGAAGGTTTGAGAGTCTTTTGGAGAGTCAAAAACCTCAAAATTTGAGGGTTTGAGGGCCTCTTGGAGATGCTCTAAAGACCAACTTGTTTTATGTTATAATGTTATTGTTTTCTGTCTTTTTCTTATATAAAAGACATTTGATAATTTGAAAGATCTTTTGAGTTTTGACAGGGCCGGCTCAATGGACCCTTGGGCAAAATAAAATTTTAGGCCCTTACGATTAGCTAGTTTTGTAATTAAGAACTTTTTGACTCAAGCATCACAGCATGCACACATTTATATTTGGTATTTTAACTAGAGAAGTAGAAATATCATGTTTTTATGCTGTCTGAATCTAGATCAAATATGCTAATTGTAAAAATCAAGACCCTTAATATTATTAGAGTTAGACTAGGCCCCGGGACGGTCGCACTGACGCCCTCCCTATTAAGCCGCCCCTGAGTTTTGATGCCCGGTTCTAGTTTCAAATCCAAGCTTGAATATTTTGTGATGTATTGTATCTTCAAAGATTTTCTTCCGTGGATTTTTTTTAATATATTTTTGTACATATTGATTGATAATAAGATAATGATGTGCAAGTAGGTTGTAGGTACTGAAAGTGAAAAAGACCGGTTAACCAATTTTTAGAGAAGAAAAAGATGGGAGTGAGATGATACATAATGCACGAGAAACCGAACATCAAATTAGGTTGGGGCTTAACCTATATTTGGTACCAAATCAGGACATACGTCAAAACTGAGGGAGACAATTATGTTTGACAATGAAGTGACACACTCACATCTTTTTACTATTTTAGTCTTTTACCATCTCTTTTTTTTTTGTTTTTTTTTTTGTAACAAGTCTTTTACCATCTCTACTTTTCTTTTCCTTCACGTTGATCACAATCCCCCACACTCCCCCATTCAGCTTTTTGTTTTACTTTTCGGCCCCCTCACTAAAATAATATATTATTTTTCATTTTTTCTAAAATATAGAAAATAAATATTATTTCATTAGTAAACTAAAACTAATAAAACCATATACATTGGCCGTTGGATTTTTTCAACAATCTATTTTTTATTTTTAACTTTCCGCCTCACATTCTTTTTTTTTTTCACTTTATTTTTTATTCTGTTTATCCTTTTCATGTTTTTGTTTAGAAACTTATGATAAATAAGATTTTTATATATGTCCAAAACGTATGAAATTATTTTCTATTTGTAGAACACAAAAAGTAATTTTTAAATAAAATAGTTAAAAAATAAATTCATTTGCTGTAGTATAAGTACCTAAAGTAATCAAAATGAATACAATTATTTTTGGACTCAAATTTAACTTAACATATTGAAAAAAATTCAACACCAAATAATACATGTGTCGTTTAACACCTTCAATGTAAGATTTCAAATGTTGAAATAAAGATTCAACACTACCATTTTATATAGTCTAAGCTACTCAAGGGTTTAAGACATCAAACTAAATCCATCATCCAGTTTAAGACTTCAAAGCTGAAGAAGTCTTGGATGGATGAAAAGTTCCCATTACATATTGGTAGTCAAAGATTGGCTTAAGAAACTAATGAGAGTAAAATTTGACGAGCTTGAAAAATTGACAAGGACATGCTAAAGTGATACTAATTATGTGAGTACAAATGGGATCCAATGTGAGGATTGAATTTATTTGAATCTGTCTAAATTTATTTGAATATGTATAACTAATGGTTTTCACTTTGGATTGAAGGGAAAGCAATTATGGAGATCACATGAAATACATTGTTTTAAAGAACTTCAATATGACTGGACTTGTTGATTGTAATTTAACTATATCTATACGTTAATTCTGGAAATGTCTTATATTTCTATGAATCAGTAAAAAAGTCAGCACTATGAAGAAGATAGACTAGCTATTAAGATTGATATCTGAGAGATGCAGGAGTTCTCCAACCACCGCGGTACGTTGTCTTACAAAATTGGAAAATTTATTATTTTTCAAGATAATGGTATTTTCGTAAAGAGAAAAAGAAATCGGGTTTGAAAAACTATAAAACAAGGGTTTAAAATTATAGTTTTCTTTATTCACATAATCAATATACAGTCTTTAAATGGGTATTTGGCTTAATTCATTTTTGCTCTTAAATATTTTTTTCTTCAAATTAATTTACGTTTGTTCATATAACACTATATTTCTAATTTCATTTGGTGTTTACACATTGCAATGATAACGTGTGCATGCTAATTGATGTATATTTGTCTAGCTAGTTTTGTTTCTATCTTCTTTTTTGGTTAAAATCTTAGAAAAGGCTTCGTGGTTGGTGGTAAGCAGACACTAATAGTTTTGTTGCACTCATTTTAAAGAGATAACAATACTTTAAAAAGAATTAAAGAATACATCAATCTTTGACCAAATCTTTGTTAAACCCTTTTTTATTACCAACTAAAAAAACGTTTTAGTGGAAGCACCTTAAACTGGTTAAGGTTTAAAGACTTCTATACACATGTATGAGTTCAAATCCTAGACTATACAATTTCTTGCAGATTATAGAAAATCCAGGTTTCAAGTCCCGGAGAAAGTGATTTATTAAACAATTATGCAAACTATGGAAGAAATGCTTACAAGAGATCTTCGACATGGTGCAAGTAAATCTAGGTAGATGTGGATATTCATAGGACTTCTTAGGTGATGCAGTTAGGCGTAGAATCTCACAAGACAGGTAATATTGTCGGTTGTCGAATCGTCTATATAATTTTTTTCATATCAATAAATCAGCATTATAAAAAAATTAATAAATCAGCGTTATAAAAAATACTTATAGAAATGTTTTTATTGTGATTCAGAAAAAAAAAGTGAATTAAAAAAAAGTAATGTTTTTATTACAAAGTACTAACCAACCTTGGCTTAATCAAAATGATCCAACATAGAAGAAAGAAAGAGAGACGCACATATCCAAATCATTCCCCACCACAAAAGGCACTACTTAGCAAAAAAAAAAAGAAGAAACGCATCATCAATGACACACATCATTCACATTTTTTGTAAGCCATCGAATAAAACAAACAAAAGGACACTCCTATTCTAATGGACATCCACTATGATACGACACTTGTGTGGGACATTTCTGCATCTCCCACAATCATAAAGATTCCTTCTTTCTTTCTTTAGGAAACCAAAATTATAACAAACAAACAAACAAAAAAGGGTAGAGACTTCTGCATACAGAACATCCCAAGAAACCAAACTTAACTAACATAAAATCAGCAGCACTTTCATATTAGGGACTAAATGTGCTGTTTCAAATTGCAACAAGACTTGAGTTTTTCTTATACATACATTGTTGTATTCGGCAGGCTAAACTTGAAATGGAAGTAGCATATGCTATAAACCAATACTAATGTTTTTTCTTCTCATTGAGGCTTGCTTTGTTGTCCATGGTAAGCTCCAAGCTCTTCAACTTTCCAGCTTTCGTGCGCGGCAACGTGCTTGTGTGAAGGTGTGTATTCCTGTCATGAATATGAAAACAATATTGGTGGAATCTGCAACATAAAACTCTCTACAAGAAACAAAGGGGAAGGCTAAGTAAGTCTATGTACCTCCATCTTCTCCATAAGCTCTTTGGCTGTTGAGGCAGAAACCACAATTTTACGTGCACCTGGTTTGATAAAACCTTCTTCAACGCCCGTGTCAAACAAAGCAAGCAAACTGTTATAGTACCCATCAACATTCAATAGACCAACCTGCAAGAATCCAAATCCCAAACAAAATCAACGTAGGCGTTAATAGTCTCTGCATCTTTTTTTTTTGACATAGCAGAGGGAACTGTTAGATTACCGTTTTCTTGTGGATGCCAAGTTGTGACCATGTTATTATCTCCAGCAGCTCCTCCATAGTTCCATAACCTCCTGAAACAAAAAAAAAAATCCATGGTTTTAGATAGTAAGAAACCAAAACTTTCAGCATCAAAAAGTTGCTTTGATTCGGTATGAAGACTTCTGTCTAACCAGGGAGGGCGATGAAGGCCTCAGCTTCTTGTGCCATTGCAGCTTTGCGTTCGTGCATGTCTGCAACCACTCTTACATCTCCAACAGTCTCACCAGATATCTGATCAGACCCAAGTGATAAGATATGATAAAAGACAAACCATGAAATCACCAAATCTAACTAAAAACTATTTATACATCACTCTTAGTCCTCTCCTGTGTCTATATGAACGCACACAATAACCAAGTGGTAGCGCAAAGAAATGAACAACGTTGAAATACATTCATCATCAGATAAACTTCAAAAAACTCAGGCCAAGTTTGTTACTGTCCCTGGAAGAAGTTGAGATTTTAGAAGAGGAAACATACCTCAATTGGCATCAAAGCTTTGGGAATGATCCTGCAATTACATTGAATCCAGTGAGAAACAAATGAAAGGAGATTGTAAGAGCTATCATGCTGTTTGGAGACTATTAAAAAAAAAACTAACCCGAGTACATGGAAGCCACCTTCATAAACTCTCCTGGAAATAAGACCCATCAACCCAACACTTCCTCCTCCATAAACCAAGTCTATCTTCCTCTTCACCTACACATAAACAAAAGAATATACATTCAGAAAAACAGAGCAAGACACCTATTATTTACACCTCATAGTCTCTAATAGACACAACAAAAACCCATTTGTATGAAAGCCATGTTGAACGAACAAGGAAACTTAAGAAGTTGGTCTTTAGGTATTCAAAACGAGAGTAAGCTCTGTCTTTTCCGAAAAAGTTGATTTCTTTCTTTGATGTTTTAGAAAAGTTTATGTTTTTTAATCGTAAAACCAAAGGAGAAGCAATGATAAGAAGAAGAGAGAAGAGAACAAACGAGTTCATTGCCGAGTTCGATGGCAGCGTCACTGAAAACTTCTCTGTGACCAGAGTGGCTTCCGCAGAAGACACAGATTTTTCTGAATCTGCTTCTCTTGTTGTCTTCTTCCATTGATGGATAAAAGTGGCACAAAACGAAACCTTTTTTGTATGTGACGATATTATAATAGCGGATGCAAACAAATATCGAAATATCGCTTAGTACAAAACAAAACAAAAACTCTTAATCATAAACGAAGAATCGGTAAAGAGTATTTAAATTTTTTTTTTTCCTATGTGTCAGATTCTCCATGATTTTAGGATCATTTTTCCATTGATTTAGGTAATTTTATCTATTTTCATGTTTTTAATAATTTTAAGTGATGAATCATCAGTTTAGATTTATATTAATTAATACTATTATTTAAAAATTTCTTAAATAAATAGAGATAAGGATAATGATAATGATAAAATTCCAATTTTTTTTTGAAATCCAATCTTTAAGTTCATATTTGTTATAGGACATGTAGAATAATATACATAATTATTATTATATTATTATTTATGAAATATTTTGGTTTATGTGTCAGATTCTCTATAGTTTTAGGATCAATAAATAGTTTTTTCCATTGATTTAGGTAATTTTGTCTATTTTCATGTTTTTAATAATTTTAACTGATGAGTCATCAGTTTAGATTTATATTAATTAATACTATTTTTGAAACTTTATTAAATAATAGAGATAAGGATAATGATAAAAGTCTAAATTTTTTTTTTTTGAAATCCAATCTTTAAGTTCATATTTGTTATAGGATATGTATAATAATATACATAATTAATTTGTAAGAGATTCTATAGTTTTAGGATTAATCAATAGTCTTCTCCATTGTTTTATGTAATTTTGCTTATTTGTATGTTTTTAATAATTTTGAATGACGAGTCTTCGATTTAAATTTATACTAATTAAATTAAATTAATACTATTAGTGAAAACTTAATTAAACAAATAAAGATAAGGATTATGGTTAAATTCTAAATATTTTGTTGAAATCCGGTCTTTAAATTCATATTTGTTATAGGATATGCCATATAATATACATAATTAATTTGAAAGAGATTTTAATTAGTGGAATATCTATCATATGTAAATACTATAGACTATGTGTTCAAAATTTTATTTGTATTCTTCAGTTTTTCTCAAAGAAAAAAAATATAAGTTGGATGTCACTGTAATGAATTAGATGGCTTCCCGCAATATCGCCGAATAATATCATTTAAATATTAATTACGGTAAGTATATTTCGTATGTATTTAAAATTTATAATAATTGTGAAAATCAAATTTGTTAGTAACAATCTATAGAAAACTGTTGAGTGGTTAACAGTGGAAGAACAAATTAAATTTTGTTATATTATATTAATCATTTTAAAACATGTATCTTGTCATTATGAAAAAATAAAAAAACTACCATATATTATTACACACATATCTTATAACAAATATTATTTTAAAGATTTGGTCTAGCAAAATATTTAGCTTTTTATCCTAATATTTATTTTTACTTATCTAATAAAGTTTCAAATAATAATATAGATTTAAATTGATGACTCATTATTCAAAAACATTAATAACATGAAAAATAAATAAAATTACCCAAAACTATGGAAAACATGATAAAGAAGCAAATTTACTTTCCATTAATTAAAACATATTAAAAATTGATTGATGTTTATTACACACATATCCTATAACAAGTATTATTTTAAAAACTGGGTCGAGCAAATTATTTAAAATTTTATCATTATCTTTTTTTAAAATTTATTTAATAAAGTTTCAAATAATAATATAGATGTATTATTTTTATTTAATGTTTAATATAATAAAATAAAATCTAATGTTATTCTTTAGTTTTGCCAAAATTTAGAAAATATGTATTATTTCATTAGTAAACTAAAGCTACTCCAAGATTTAAGACATCCCATTTTGTATTGGTACTCAAAGATTGGCTTAAGAAACTAATGAGAGTAAAATTTGATGAACTTGATGAATTAACAAGGACATGCTGAAGTGATACTAGTTATGTGAGGATTGAATTTATTTGAATCTGTCTAGACTAATGGTTTTACATTGGATTGAAGGGAAGCAATTATGGAGATCACATGAAATACATTGTCTTAGAGAACTTCAGTAGAACTTGTTGACTGAAGTTTTATATCTATATTCCTAATTTTATTTTGTGTTTACACATTACAATAATAATGTTTTCTTGCTAATTGATGTATACTTGTCTAGCTGGTTTTGTTTCTATCTTCTTCTTTTGTTAATATCTTAGAAAAGGCTTCCTGGTTGGTGGTAAGCAGACACAAATAGTTTTGTTGCACTCATTTTAAAGGGATCTTAATACTTTAAAAAGTGTTAAAGAATACATCAATCTTTGACCAAATCTTTTTTAATCCATTTTATTACTAACTAAAAACACGTTCTATAGAACGTTCTATAGAAATGTTTTTATTGTGATTCAAAAAAAGAAAAAGTGAATTAAAAAATAGTAATGTTTTTATTACCATGAAGGTCATCATGATCACCTTTAAAAATAGCCAATGGCTTAATCAAAATGATCCAACACACACATATCCAAATCATTCCCCACTACAAAAGGCACTACTTAGCAAAAGGAAGAAACCCATCATCGATGACACACATCATTCACATTTTTTGTAAGCCATCGAATGAAACAAACAAAAGGGACCACACACTCCTATTCTAATGAACATTCACTATGATACGACAACTTGTGGGACTTGTCTGCATCACCCACAATCATAAAGATTCCTTCTTTAGGGAAACCAAAATTAACATAACAAACAAACAATAAAAAAGGTTGAGACTTCTTTATACAGAACATCCCAAAAAAAAAAAAACTTAACTAAAACATAAGCAGCAACACTTTCAGATTAGGGACCCAATGTGCTGTTTCGAATTTGCAACAAGATTTGAGTTTTTTCTTATACACACATTGTTGGATTCTGCAGGTCTAAACTTGAAATGGAAGTAGCATAAGCTAACAAATACTAATGTTTTTATTGAGGCTTGCTTTGTTGTCCAGGGTAAGCTCCAAGTTCCTCAACATTCCAGCTTTCGTGGGATGCAACATGCTTGTGTGAAGGAGTATATTCCTGTCAAGAATAGGAACACAAAGTCTTAGAAACAGAACTGGTGGAATCACAGAACAAAGAAGAAGGTGAATGTACCTCCATCTTCTCCATAAGCTCTTTGGCTGTTGGTGCAGAAACCACAATATTACGTGCCCCTGGTTTGATAAAGCCTTCTTGGACGCCCGTGTCAAACAAAGCAAGCAAATTGTTATAGTAGCCATCAACATTCAATATACCAACCTGCAAAATAAAAACATCCCAAACCAATCAAGGTAAGAACTTATAGTCTCTGCATCTTCTTGACATAAGTAAATAAAATGTTAGAATACCGTCTTCTTATGGATACCAAGTTGTGACCATGTTATCATCTCCAGCAGCTCCTCCATATAACCTCCCAAACAAAACAAAAAAAATTAGCATTGAAAAGTTGTTTTGGTTCTGTATATGAAGGTTTTTTCTAACCAGGGAGAGCAATGAAGGCCTCAGATTCTTGTGCCATTGCAGCTTTGCGTTCGTGCATGTCAGCAACAACCCTTACTTCTCCAACAGTCTCACCAGATATCTAGTCATAAGATACGGTAAAAAGGCAAACCATGAAACCATCAAATTTAACTTAAAACTATTATACATCACTCTTAGTCCTCAACTTAATTCATATGAACACATTCATCAGTAGATAAACTTCAAAACTCAGGCCAAGTTTGCTACTTCCTGGAAGATAAATACCTCAATTGGCATCAGAGCCTTGGGAATGATGCTGCGAGTACATAGAATCCAATCAGAAACCCTTAGAGAAGTTTAGAAATGAAAGGAGACTCTTTAAAAACTAACCCGAGAACATGGAAGCCACCTTCGTAAACTCTCCTGGAGATAAGACCCATCAGCCCAACACTTCCTCCTCCATAAACCAAGTCTATCTTCCTCTTCACCTTAACACATTCAGAAAACAGAGGAAGACCCTATTGTTTACACCTCAAAATCTGAATATAGACACAACACAAACAAAACTACAAACCCATTTGTCTGAAAACCATATTGAACGAGCAAGTGAACTTAAAAAGTTGGTCTTTAGATATTCAAAAACAGAGTAAAAGCTCTGTTTTTAAGGAAAGTTTGAGTTCTTTCTTTGAGGTTTAGTAAAGTTTATGTTTTTTTTAATCGTAAAGAGAAGAGAAGGAGCAGACGAGTTCATTGCCGAGTTCGATGGCAGCGTCACTGAAAACTTCTCTGTGACCAGAGTGGCTTCCGCAAAAGACACAGATTTTTCTGAATCTACTTCTCTGCTTGTTGTTGTCTTCCTCCATTGAATGAATAAAAGTGGCAAAGACGAAACCTTTTGTTGTGTGTGGCGATATATTATACGGATGCAAACAATATTGCTAAGAACAAAACAAAACAAAACTCTAATCATATAACGAAGAATCGGTAAAGAGCCTCCTGTGTATTTAAATTGTTTTTTTCTTTTAAAATAATTGTGTTCAAAATTAAAATTTTGTTATGACGTGCGTAGATATGGCGAACAGAAGAAGCCCACATGAGCCTACTACTTTCGTCCAACGCCAATCTGTCGCCTAAAGCCTTTTTGTATTTTTTTTATAAAGCCACATGCTTATATCTTAATCCATTTTTCATTAATTAGCAATGTTTTGTTGTTGTTTTACGTACATGCAAAAATAAAAAGTTTCCTATATTGTTATTTGTGTGTGTGTGGAAATTTCCGAGTTTAGTTTTCGAATCCTTTGTTGATGATGAGTTTTACTCCTTACCAATAGTTTGTAGAATATAGTTTAAAAAAAAAAAAAAAAAATAGTTTGTAGAATATTTGTCATTCTTTAAACAAAAGTAATATATCTACCATGATTTATATAGAATATATTAGGTGGCTTCGTTTTCATTGACCAGAGTATATATAATATTACTGCAAGCACACAACAAATGCATGCACCTAGAAGGCTAATCGTTACTAAATCATTTCAAATATCTCATTATTGCACTTGGAAGAAGATAAAGTATTTAGATGATGACTTTACATAGAAAAAGACATTAAACTTTTAATATCTGAATTTATTTTTAAAGACATTTGGAAGGTGATGTTTCCAACATGGCTTACCTAAAATTGATTGTCCTCTCTGTACCGATGTTTCACTCGATTGAACCTTGAAAGTTTCTAAACTAACAAAATCAGTATCTGTTGATCAAAAAAAGAGATTTAGTATCTATAACATGTTTTCAGCCTTTAACCGAAACTGTCCTCTACAACTTCCACTGTCAATCAAATAATTACCCAAACCCACTAATCCACTCTCTCTTGTATTCAATTTTTCTATGTAAAATAGAGCAAAATGAAAAAGCCACGGTTTTCAATTCATAGCATTTTCGTTGCATTTTACATTTGCCACAAATTTTCGTGGATATAGCCAAAATTTCTACTAGTAAAACAAGACTTTTGAATCTTAGACTTGAACTCCTTATAAGTTGCTCTCTTGGATTCTCTTAATTGCTCTTTCTTTCTGATGTGTATTCTTTTGCGCATTGTCTTCGAGCATGAAGCTCCCTGTTCTCTTTATATAATAGCATCTTTTAGGCTCGACGTCGACTTTATATAAAACCAAATGCCAATTTCGATTCCAACAATTTAGGTTGTTAATAATGACCGAACAATTGATCGGTGTCAACACGATCCGAACAATTGATTACAAATACGACATCAACTCAATTATAATTGAAAAACTATCCAAATTTCTTAAAATGTGCTTAAATCTACATTGACTCTAACAAAAGTTAATCAATCGTTAACAAGATAAAAAGACGTTATTTTGATATACTAAAAAATTCAATAATTTCTATCGCCAAATAGGACCGAACAAATGGTCAATGCCAAACCGACCTCAACTTAATTATAATTTAAGAAAAACTACCGAACTTCTTAAAACATGCATAAATCTACATTGACTCTAACATAAGTTAGTCAACCATTAACAAGATAAGATGATCGTCCCGATATAGATTTATATATATATTTTAAAATATGTTCATTCCGAACTCAACCTTTGTGATACCCTTTTAAAGGGGCACACTAACAACTAAATAAAAGTAACTTTTGAAATATTATTACAAATTTAAAATTATATAAAATACTATTATTCTTCATCTTATCCAATTTAAAATTTTGATGACATTTTTTCTAATTTATATAAATACATTAACATGTTTTTATTTATCATATCTTTAATAAACTTATATCATACTAAAACATAAATAATAAAATATTTATTATTATCACGATCTTAAATATACTTAAAACTTTGAATTTATTTATAAAATTTTCTCATATAAATTATTTTTAATTTTAAAATTTATCTTGGTATGAATGATTTGATTACTTGATTTTTATATACAAATAAAATATGAAGAATATAATAACTAAAATATACAAAACAATCACCAAAGTTTTAAATTGGATAAGATGAAGAAGAATAGTAGTTTATATAATGGGAATTTCAATTTATAATAATATTTCAAAAATTACTTTAGTTTAGTTGTCAGGTACCCCTTTAAAAGGATATCCCGACACGGGTTTAAGTCCCGAAATGAACATATTTTTTTAAAAAATATATGTATCAAACGACATTGTCTTATCTTGTTAACTACTGACTAACTTCGTTAGTCAATGTAGATTTAGTACTTTTAAAAGTTTGGGTAATTTTTCTTAAATTATAATTGAGTTGAGGTCATTTTAGACTGACTATTTTTTCGGTTCTATTTGGCATGATGAGAGTGTTAGTCGAAATTGACATTTTTCTGATATCAAAATGATGTCGCTTTTATCTTGTTAACATTGACCAACTTATGTTGAGTTAATGTAGATTTAGACGCTTTAAAAAGTTCAGATAGTTTTTGAATTATAATTGAGTTAATATCGTATTTTGCACTGATTAATTGTTTTAGTCATTTTGCATGATTGTTCGGGTAGAAATTGATCTTTTCCCTGCAAAACCTTAGCCGATTTAGCTGTTCACAGTTTCCCTTCTTTATTATTGGGCTATAGAGGAAAGTAGCCTGTGCTTATCAATACACAGGTTTCATATTTGGGCCATAGAATGCATGATTTAGGCCCATAAACCTACAATCTCCACACCTCGAGTGTTGGTGTCTCCATCGCTTTCTTTCCTCAACAATCCAAACGATCAACCAAAACAATCGATCGGTTTTTCAGCGTAACTGGTGATCTCCATGGCATCTCGAGACTACCTTTCTCCGATCTCGACTCAGAAACACATCCCGACATGCAACTGGAACTCCGGCGAATCTTTGCAGCCCACAGCGATTTCATCCGGAGACCTTCAAGTTCGAGTCTGCCTCCGCAGAAGGTAAATCCCTAAATCGTTTCCAGCTTCTCTGAACGAGACATCCCGATCAGCAGTGTGAAAATTCTACTTCGTTTTCATCTGATTCTACTGCGTTTGCTGCTGACAGAGAAGAGAATCAATGTTCTTTGGTAATCTAATAATGACTCTCAGCTGCACACTGTCGTCTATTTTCGAAATCGGCTACTTCAATTGCAGTTTCTATGCTCCTTTGATTGATTCTCTCTGAGATGTCATTCTGTGAATCCTGAAATGTTTCTGTATTCTTGGTTTCACCTTTACAATCCTTTTCAGTGATTCACTGCTGCATCATCCGGGTAACTCTCTTCAATCTCTGATTTATCTTTGTCGACTTATTAATCCATCTCATGTGCACTGAGTGTTGAATTGAACTTATTCTTGCATGTTTTGATGGAAGAACCCACGTTAGATCACAAACAATCATTAAAATATCAACTCTATGGTCATAGAACATTAATCTCATATTGTCCAATGATTAAACAAATACTAACATCTATTAATTTTAACCAAAATCATATGTTATACTTTTGACTTTTATCTATTTTTAAAATTTATCTTGGTATGAATGATTTGATTACTTGATTTTTATATACAAATAAAATATGAAGAATATAATAACTAAAAATATTAGCAACCATGGTTATCCATCCACAGCATTTTCGTTGCATTTTACATTTGCCACAAATTTTCGTGGATATAGCCAAAATTTCTACTAGTAAAACAAGACTTTTGAATCTTAGACTTGAACTCCTTATAAGTTGCTCTCTTGGATTCTCTTAATTGCCCTTCTCCCTATTGTATTTCTTTTGCGCATTGTCTTCGAGCATGAAGCTCCCTGTTCTCTTTATATAATAGCATCTTTTAGGCTCGACGTCGACTTTATATAAAACCAAATGCCAATTTCGATTCCAACAATTTAGGTTGTTAATAATGACCGAACAATTGATCGGTGTCAACACGATCCGAACAATTGATTACAAATACGACATCAACTCAATTATAATTGAAAAACTATCCAAATTTCTTAAAATGTGCTTAAATCTACATTGACTCTAAAAGTTAATCAATCGTTAACAAGATAAAAAGACGTTATTTTGATATACTAAAAAATTCAATAATTTCTATCGCCAAATAGGAC
This sequence comes from Brassica carinata, assembly GCA_016771965.1. Taxonomy (NCBI): domain Eukaryota; kingdom Viridiplantae; phylum Streptophyta; class Magnoliopsida; order Brassicales; family Brassicaceae; genus Brassica; species Brassica carinata. Next base: position 85,170 of record JAAMPC010001626.1, read on the forward strand.
CGAACAAATGGTCAATGCCAAACCGACCTCAACTTAATTATAATTTAAGAAAAACTACCGAACTTCTTAAAACATGCATAAATCTACATTGACTCTAACATAAGTTAGTCAACCATTAACAAGATAAGATGATCGTCCCGATATAGATTTATATATATATTTTAAAATATGTTCATTCCGAACTCAACCTTTGTGATACCCTTTAAAGGGGCACACTAACAACTAAATAAAAGTAACTTTTGAAATATTATTACAAATTTAAAATTATATAAAATACTATTATTCTTCATCTTATCCAATTTAAAATTTTGATGACATTTTTTCTAATTTATATAAATACATTAACATGTTTTTATTTATCATATCTTTAATAAACTTATATCATACTAAAACATAAATAATAAAATATTTATTATTATACGATCTTAAATATACTTAAAACTTTGAATTTATTTATAAAATTTTCTCATATAAATTATTTTTAATTTTAAAATTTATCTTGGTATGAATGATTTGATTACTTGATTTTTATATACAAATAAAATATGAAGAATATAATAACTAAAATATACAAAACAATCACCAAAGTTTTAAATTGGATAAGATGAAGAAGAATAGTAGTTTATATAATGGGAATTTCAATTTATAATAATATTTCAAAAATTACTTTAGTTTAGTTGTCAGGTACCCCTTTAAAAGGATATCCCGACACGGGTTTAAGTCCCGAAATGAACATATTTTTTTAAAAAATATATGTATCAAACGACATTGTCTTATCTTGTTAACTACTGACTAACTTCGTTAGTCAATGTAGATTTAGTACTTTTAAAAGTTTGGGTAATTTTTCTTAAATTATAATTGAGTTGAGGTCATTTTAGACTGACTATTTTTTCGGTTCTATTTGGCATGATGAGAGTGTTAGTCGAAATTGACATTTTTCTGATATCAAAATGATGTCGCTTTTATCTTGTTAACATTGACCAACTTATGTTGAGTTAATGTAGATTTAGACGCTTTAAAAAGTTCAGATAGTTTTTGAATTATAATTGAGTTAATATCGTATTTTGCACTGATTAATTGTTTTAGTCATTTTGCATGATTGTTCGGGTAGAAATTGATCTTTTCCCTGCAAAACCTTAGCCGATTTAGCTGTTCACAGTTTCCCTTCTTTATTATTGGGCTATAGAGGAAAGTAGCCTGTGCTTATCAATACACAGGTTTCATATTTGGGCCATAGAATGCATGATTTAGGCCCATAAACCTACAATCTCCACACCTCGAGTGTTGGTGTCTCCATCGCTTTCTTTCCCTCAACAATCCAAACGATCAACCAAAACAATCGATCGGTTTTCAGCGTAACTGGTGATCTCCATGGCATCTCGAGACTACCTTTCTCCGATCTCGACTCAGAAACACATCCCGACATGCAACTGGAACTCCGGCGAATCTTTGCAGCCCACAGCGATTTCATCCGGAGACCTTCAAGTTCGAGTCTGCCTCCGCAGAAGGTAAATCCCTAAATCGTTTCCAGCTTCTCTGAACGAGACATCCCGATCAGCAGTGTGAAAATTCTACTTCGTTTTCATCTGATTCTACTGCGTTTGCTGCTGACAGAGAAGAGAATCAATGTTCTTTGGTAATCTAATAATGACTCTCAGCTGCACACTGTCGTCTATTTTCGAAATCGGCTACTTCAATTGCAGTTTCTATGCTCCTTTGATTGATTCTCTCTGAGATGTCATTCTGTGAATCCTGAAATGTTTCTGTATTCTTGGTTTCACCTTTACAATCCCTTTTCAGTGATTCACTGCTGCATCATCCGGGTAACTCTCTTCAATCTCTGATTTATCTTTGTCGACTTATTAATCCATCTCATGTGCACTGAGTGTTGAATTGAACTTATTCTTGCATGTTTTGATGGAAGAACCCACGTTAGATCACAAACAATCATTAAAATATCAACTCTATGGTCATAGAACATTAATCTCATATTGTCCAATGATTAAACAAATACTAACATCTATTAATTTTAACCAAAAATCATATGTTATACTTTTGACTTTTTATCTATTTTTAAAATTTATCTTGGTATGAATGATTTGATTACTTGATTTTTATATACAAATAAAATATGAAGAATATAATAACTAAAAATATTAGCAACCATGGTTATCCATCCACACGCTTTATGTTGAATTTGCGATGCATTTAGCACAACCATTAGGAGCCCGACATTTACACGTGACTTGTCAGCGTCAGTCAAAGGAAGTAGACGCTAGTTTTAGTTGCACCTGCTAATCTGAATCCGATCTGTCTTGTTTCAAACTTCCTCTGGGTTTGATTGTTAGATCTGTCTGTCTGAGATCCGGTTCTGCGGTCCCGAAAGAGTACTAACCTGCCAAGGTTCAAAGCAAGTAAGCAAACAATGTTTTCAGATTCGTTTTCCACTTCATGTTGTCTTTGTAGAATCCAATATTGCTAAGTGTGTCTCACTGAATATACTTTTGTCAGGTATGATTGATTCCAGTGGACAAACTCGGGAGAGATGGAGCTACGATGTGTTTCTAAATTTCCGTGGACCAGATGTGCGCAAGGGGTTCGTAGGCCATCTCTATAAGAGTCTGGTGAGGTCTGGAATATACACGTTCAAGGACGATGAAGAACTAGCAAAAGGAGAAAGCATATCCACAGAGCTGTTGAAGGCCATTCGAAACTCAAAAATTCACCTTGTTGTTTTTCCAAGAGCTACGTGTCATCATCTTGTTGCCTTGATGAGCTCGTGCACATTTTTCGATGCCGAGAGAGCGGCTCCGGGCAAATGGTGCTCCCAGTTTTCTACAAGGTTTCCCCATCAGATGTACGCAGACAACGTGGATCGTTTGGTGAATCCTTTGATAAACACCGTGGCCGTCATCCAGAGAGCAAGTTGCAGCAGTGGAGGGAAGCTTTAACGCAAGTTTCACATTTTCTGGGGTATCACAGTAGTAACTGTTGGTCGGTTCGTTCTACTCTGCTGTTTTTTTTTCAGAAAAAACACTAAAACCAAATCAAAACAGGAAACAAATGTAACATTGACTATATTTCTTATCTCCATATATAACCAGCAAATGATCTGCATTGTGCAGGGGATAGTGATTCACAAATGATCTACGAAGTGACTAGAGACATTCTCGAAAGGCTGCCTAGTTCATACTTGCATTTACCAACATATGCTGTTGGTATCAGTTCACGTGTAGGCCGTATCAAGGAGCTAATGTTCTTTGGTTTAGAAGATGTTCAGATTATCGGAATCTGGGGGATGCCTGGGATCGGTAAAACTACTTTAGCCAAGGCTGCGTTTAACGAATTCTCACATCGTTTTGAAGGAAGAAGTTTTCTTGAAAACTTTAGAGACTTCTTCAAGAAACCTGAAGGGAAGTTTCATCTTCAGAAAAAGCTTCTTTCGGATATCTTAAGGAGGGACGAAGTGTTCGACAACATGGATCCTGCAGTGAAACAAAGGTTTCGCAACAAAAGGGTACTCGTTGTAGTTGATGATGTTGAAGATGTGGTGCAGCTTAATTCAGTCGCAATACATTTGAGCTGCTTTGGTCCAGGAAGCAGGATAATCATTACAACAAGGAACAAGCATCTACTTGAGCAGCTTGACGTAGAAAATATATATTCACCGAAGGAACTTGATTCTGATGAATCTCTTGAACTTGTAAGTTGGCATGCCTTTAAAAGAAGTGACACTCCTGAAGAGTTTCTCCAGCTCTCGAAAGAATTGGTTGAATATTGTGGAGGAATACCCTTGGCTATGGAAGTCTTGGGTGTTTTTCTCTACAAGCGATGCATTTCCGAGTGGAAAAGCACGTTGGAGTCGTTGGAAAGAATACCTGATGATAACATTCGAGCAAAGCTTCAGATCAGCTATGATGCACTAAACGCATTACAGAAGAATATATTCTTGGATGTATCTTGTTTCTTCATTGGTATGGATAAAGACTATGTGGGTAGCATCTTGGATGGATGCAAATTAGATCCTGGCATTGGACTCAGTGTGCTAAAGGAGAGGTGCCTCATTACGATCCATGATAACAGACTGATGATGCATGACTTACTACGAGACATGGGAAGATATATTGTCCAAGGAACATCTCTGAAGAACAGCGAGAGATGGAGTAGATTGTGGGACCGGGATCATGTTATAGATGTATTGGCAAACTATTCTGTAAGGAACAAAAGTCCCATGCATTCTCTGTCTTAACCAAAGAGACTTAAGATAACATTTAACTAATGAAGTTGTTTGTTTAATATCAGGGAACAGATGCAACTGAAGGACTTAGCTTGAAGGCTGAAGTTACGGCTGTTGAGAACTTTGAGGTTAAAGCATTTTCAAATTTACGTAAGCTGAGACTGTTACAGCTCAGTCATGTAGCATTCAACGGAAGCTATGAAAACTTCCCAAAAGGTTTACGATGGCTTTGTTGGCTTGGGTTTCCTGAGGAATCTTTCCCCATAGACTTACATTTGAGAAGTTTAGTTGTCATGGACATGCAGAAAAGCAACCTTAAACGACTTTGGAGTGATCAGAAGCTAAAGGTATATTATTTATAATTTTAAGATTTTATGAAATCAGAAAATATATTCATCATTATGGTGGTTTGATTCTTTCATTTTTGTTGTTTTTTTTCGAGAAGCCTCATGTGCCCCTTAAGGACTTAAAGTACCTTGACCTCAGTCACGCTATCCAGCTTACAGAGACTCCAGACTTCTCTTATCTCCCAAACCTTGAGAAGCTGCTCTTGATAAACTTTCAAAGATTGGTTAAAATTCACAAGTCGATAGAGGTTCTTCAAGGAAGCCTGATTCTATTAAATCTGAGTGGTTGCATCAGGCTTGGTGAACTCCCACTGGAACTCTATTCGTTGAAGTCGCTGGAAACCCTCATTCTCTCCGGATGCTCGCAGATTAAGAGATTGGATGCTGCTTTAGGTGAGCTGGAGTCCTTGATAATTCTTAGAGCTGATTATACTGCTATAACGCAAATTCCTTCCTCGAGTTATCAACTGACGAAACTGAAAGAGTTATCTCTTCATGGCTGCAAAGAGTTATGGAAAGACAGACACTACACCAATTCTGATGAAAGCTCTGAAATAGCTCTGTTAAGGCCGCTCTCATTAAATGGTCTAAACAGCTTAAAGACTTTGCGTTTAGGTTGCTGCAATCTATCTGATGAGTTAGTTCCTGCAAATCTTGGGAGTTTGTCTTCTCTCGAGGAACTTGATCTCCAAGGCAACAACTTCCGCACCTTGCAAATGGATTTTGCTGGTCTTTTAAGTCTACAGATTCTTAAACTGGATAATTGCTCAGAACTTCGATCCATGTTTAGTTTACCAAAGAAGTTGAGGTCTATACGCGAGAAACTGTACTATGTTGGAAAGAACTCCAGATTTGCAAGAGTGCTCGGTGTTGCAATCATTGCACCTCACAAATTGTTACAATCTTGTTGAGACCCCAGGGCTGGAGGAACTGAAAACTGTTAGAGTCATCCACATGGAAATGTGCAACAACATACCATATACTGACAGAGAGAGAATCATGCAGGTTTTTCTCTAGGCCTCGCTTGATTCTTGATATCAAAATAGCAACCTTACTCTTTTCAATTTAGTTATGATGACTTTAAATGTGTCCTTAGTGATTTATATATGATAGAGAGAGAATCATGCGTGGGTTATTCTTTTTCTCTAAGCCTCTTGATTCTTGGTATTTTATGTTACAGGGATGGGCTGTTGGTGCCAATGGGGGAATTTTTTTCCCCGGATCAAGCCTTCCAGACTGGGTTAATTTCAAGGATGAGACACGTTCAATTTCTTTTACTGTCCCTGAACCAACTTTGGATTTTGATCTGGTCGGGTTTACCGTGTGGACAACATACGTTAGTCAACAAGATGATGTGATGTCTGCATACAGTCCAAAGATCAAACTCAAGAATCAAACCAAGGGATATGTATGGAGTCGCAATCCAGCAACAGATCTCATTCGTATGTACCGTCAGCAACACATCTGGCAAGGGCACTTTTCAAATGAAGATTTGTTGTTAGAAACAGGGGATCAAGTGGAAATTTATGTGGATTTTGGAGATAAAGTCACCATTCTTGAGACGGGACTAAAAATTTCTTACAGAGAAGTCATTGAAGTCCCAGATGAACAACTGACTGAAACAGATGATGAAGTTGATGATGAACTAATCTTAGATGAAAGCCAAGTAATACCTCGCAGGTATGTTATAATTTTATACCATATAACAAAGAGAACTGCACAGTATGATTTTGACTTATGAAGTTTATTTTCGTTCTTTTTTTTTTGTCTCTTCAGTTTGATTCCCAGGAAAGTGAGAATTGGTTTAAAGACACTTCTGGGGGCGTTTGGTTTGTTGGCATTCATTGTTGTACTTGGAAAACACGGTAGACCCCTGCGCCGCCACAACCACCTTCGCATGAATAAAGTTGAAAAGGAGGAGGAGAAAAATTTCACACTCCAAATTTTCTCTTCTTTAGATTACTAGGTTTCTTAATGGTTTCTTGATGTAGCTTATTGATTTTGGATTGATGGTTCTGAATCTTAATAGAACGCTTGCTGGTGTTATTCCAAAACGGTTTGGACAGTGTTTAAAGCAGCTTGAGTGGTAATCTAGTCACTGAAGGTGTTTGTTGGTGGTGATAAATCTCTCTTCAGTTCTTTCCCATTTAGACAAACTATTGTAGCACATTTTTTACAGTTTCTACCTTAAGGTTTACATTGTTGTGACAATGATTATCTTCATTTTACCTTTAAATGCTCCTCCCATGAATACTAATGATGGCAAAAAAGTCAGATGGCCTTTGTAGGCGCTTGTTAAAGCAGGAGGGCATTACTTACATTCAGTCTTCTATTTCTACTTTCTTGACATCATGTCATCAACAAACTTTCAGTAGATGGATAAAATGGTACGAATATGATGACGTATATGATCAATCAGTTTTACATATTTTGAATACCAACACCTTAGCCGGTTTAGCTATTTCACAGTTTTCATATTTTTCTTGTTATTGGGCTGTAGAGGAAATTAGACCAATTGCTAATCAATATATTGGTTTCAGATTTGGGCCATACAATAAAAGATTTAGGCCCATAAACCAACAATCTCCACTTCCTCGAGCACGATAATTTCTTTGTTGGTGGTGTCCATCGCTTTCTTTCACTGAACAATGCCAAACTATGAAGCAAAACTCGACCAGATTTTCAGCGTTTCTGGTGATCGGCTTGGCTTCTCCGATCTCGACGCAGAAGAAACACAACCCGACATGCTAGTTGTTGGTGGTGTAAGTCTGTAACTGTTAGTTTTTCTCTATCCGCAGATGATGATCACACGGATCTGCTCAACTTTGATCTGATTCTACTGCGTTTGTTGCTGACAGAGAAGAGAATCGATCTATCTTCCTAGTCTAATGACTCTTGAGTCCATTTTGGAAATCGCTTACTTTCATTTTCCATTTGCGTGCAGCTGAATCTACCACTACCATCTTGAATCTTCCTTGCAGTTTCTGATTCTCTCTGAGATGTCATTCTGTGAATCCTGAAATTTCTATATCTTCCTTTTCAGAGATTCATTGCTTCTCTTTGATCGTCTCTGCAGAACCCGGGTAACTCTCTTCAATCTCTGAAATTTCTATATCTTCCTTGTTAATCCATTTGATGTGCACCGAGTGTTGTTGAATTGAACTTATTCTTGCATGTTTCGAGGAAGAACCCGTGTTAGATCACAATCATTATAATATTAACTTTATTGTCATAAAATATTAATCTCTACTTGTCCCACGATCTAACAAATACAAGCATCGATTAATTTTAACCAAAAAATCAATGTCACTTTGATTTTTTTATTTTAAAAATTTATTTTATTATGAATGATGTGATTACTTACTTTTATATACAGGTAAAACATAAGAATGCGATGAAGAATATAATTGGGAACCACACAACTATAGGAACCTGACCTTTACTTGCACTTGTTAAGGCATCATAATGGTAGAACTTCCATGAATTTCTCATATTTTTGTATTTTTTTCTCTTTAAAATTTTACAGCCATTAAACCATCATAATGTGATAAGTGATTGGTCTGTAACAAATGTTTCATGATTTGGAACTTCTGAGAGCTCCTCAAATATTAGTATTTTATTTAAAGTCGTTTTTTTTATATTTTTTTCTTTAAATGATGAGAAACTCTCTTTGAGATATTTCTCCAATTGCATATTTACTTGTCTAAGGGTTTCACTAGTTTAAACACAGCGGTAGGCCTGAGACTTATTATCCGGGATTCGGATCCGATCCGAGATCCGTTCCGGATCCGCTCCAAAAATAAGATATCTAGGACGCCCGGATCCGAATCCGGATAGTAAAATCAAGGATCTGTCAAAACCAAATCCGGATATCTTAATTTTTAGGTCCGGATATCCGGATCCGGATCCGTACTTTTAAAATATATTAAGTTTTAAATTTTATTAATAATTATATTTGATATATTAATATTTATTCATAAAATTAGTTTTATAATACTCGTTGTAATTGATGATGTTGAAGACATGGTTCAGCTTCATTCAGTCGGAATATATTTGAGCTGTTTTGGTCCAGGAAGCAGGATAATCATTACAACCAGGAACAAGCATCTGTTAGAGCAGCTTGACGTAGTAAATATATATTCACCCAAGGAACTTAACGCTGATGAATCTCTTGATCTTGTAAGCTGGCATGCCTTTAAAGAAAGTGAACCTCCTGAAGAGTTTCTCCAGCTCTCGAAAAACCTGGTTGTATACTGTGGAGGTTTACCCTTGGCTATGGAAGTCTTGGGTGCTTTTCTCTACAAGCAATGCATTTCCGAGTGGAAAAGCACATTGGAGTCATTGGAAAGAATACCTGATGATAACATTCAAGCAAAGCTTCAGATCAGCTTTGATGCGCTAAACGCCTCACAAAAAGACATATTCCTAGATATTTCTTGCTTCTTCATTGGGATGGATAAAGACTATTTAGGTTGCATCTTGGATGGATGAAAATTAGATCCTGGCATTGGACTCAGTGTGCTAAAGGAGAGGTGCCTCATTATGATCCATGATAACAGGCTGATGATGCATGACTTACTACGAGACATGGGAAGATATATTGCCCAAGGAACATCTCTGAAGAACTGCGAGAGATGGAGTAGATTGTGGGACAGGGATCATGTTAGGGATGTATTAGCAAACTATTATGTAAGGAACAAAAGTCCTATGCATTCTCTGTCTCAACCAAAACTTATACAGGAGACTTGGGATAACGTTCAACTAATGAAATTGTTTGTCTAAATCAGGGACTTAGCATGAAGGCTGAAGGACTTAGCTTGAAGGCTGAAGTTACGGCTGTTGAGAACTTGGAGGCCAAGGCATTTTCAAATCTATGTAAGCTGAGACTATTACAGCTCAGTCATGTAGCACTCAGAGGAAGCTATGAAAACTTTCCAAAAGGTTTACGATGGCTTTGTTGGCTTGGGTTTCCAGAGGAATATGTCCCCATAAACTTACATTTGAGAAGTTTAGTTGTCATGGACATGCAGAAGAGCAACCTTAAACGACTTTGGAATGATCAGAAGGTAAAAGCATTATTTATAATTTAAGCTTCCTATGAAATCAGAAAATATATTCTTCATTGTCGAGGTTTGATTATTTGATTTTTGTTCTTTTTTTGGGAGAAGTCTCATGAGTCCCTTGAAGAGTTAACATACCTTGACCTCAGTCACTCCACCCAGCTTAAAGGGACTCCAGACTTCTTTTATCTCCCAAAACTTGAGAAGCTGTTCTTGATAACTGTGAAAGATTGGTTAAAGTTCACAAGTCGATAGAGGTTCTTCAAGGAAGCCTGATTCTATTAAATCTTAGTGGTTGCATCAAGCTTGCTGAACTCCCGTTGGATCTCTATACACTGAAGTTGCTGGAAACCCTCATTCTCTCTGGATGCTCGCAGCTTGAGAGATTGGATGATGCTTTAGGTCAACTGGAGTCCTTGACAACTCTTAACGCTGATTATACTGCTATAACCCAAATTCCTTCCTAGAGTAATCAACTGAAGAAACTGAAAGAGTTATCTCTTAATGGCTGCAAAGAATTATGGAAAGACAGACACTACACCAACTCTGATGAAAGCTCTCAGGTGGTTCTGTTAAAACCGCTCTCATTGAATGGTCTAAACAGCTTAAAGACTTTGCGTTTAGGTTCCTGCAATCTATCGGATGAGTTGGTTTCTGCAAATATTTGGGAGTTTGTCTTCTCTCGAGGAACTTGACCTCTAAGGCAACAAGTTCCGTAACTTGCAAACAGATTTTGCTGGTCTTTTAAGTCTACAGATTCTTAAGCTGGATAATTGCTCAAAACTTCTATCCATGGTTAGTTTACCAAAGAAGATGAGGTCTTTATACGCCAGAAATTGTACTGTGTTGGAAAGAACTCCAGAGTTACAAGAGTGCTCGGTGTTGCAATCATTGCACCTCACAAATTGTTACAATCTTGTAGAGACCCCAGGGCTGGAGGAACTGAAAAGGTTGGAGTCATCCACATGGAAATGTGCAACAGCATACCATATACCGACAGGGAGAAAATCATGCAGGTCTTTGTCTAAGCCTCTCTTGATTCTTGATATCTAAGTAGCAGCCTTACTCTTTCTTCCTTAGTTGTGATGACTAGGAATGTGTCCTTGGTTGTGATTTATATTGATGGTATCTGTGTTACAGGGATGGGCTGTTGGTGCCAATGCGGGAATTTTTGTCCCAGGATCAAGCCTTCCAGAGTGGGTTAGATTCAAGAACGAGACTCGTTCAATCTCTTTTACTGTCCCTGAACCAACTTTGAATTTTGATCTGATCGGGTTTACCGTGTGGACAACATACGTGAGTCAGCAAAATGATTTGATGTCTGCATACACTCCAAAGATCACACTGAAGAATCAAACCAAGGGAGATGTGTGGAGCCGCAATCCAGCAACAGATCACATTCGTATGTACCGTGAAAAAACACATCTGGCAAGGCCACTTTTCAAACGAAGATTTCTTGTTGGAAACAGGGGATGAAGTGGAAGTTTCTGTGTATTTTGGAGATAACGTCGCCATTCTTGAGACATGACTAACTCTTTCTTACAGAGAAGTACACTGAAGTCCCAAATGAACAACTGACTGAATTTGATGATGAAGTTGATTATGAACAACTGACTGAAATAGATGATGAAGTTGATAATGAAGTAATCATAGATGAAAGCCAAGAAGACCTCGCAGGTATGTTATAATTTGTACCATATAACAAAGAGAACTGCACAATATAATTTTGACTTATGGAGTTTTTTAAATTATTTTATCTGTTCTCTTGTCATTTGGATTCACAGGAAAATGGGAATGGGTTTCAAGACACTTCTAGGGGCGTTTGGTTTGTTGGCATTCATTGTCGTTCTTGGAAAATATGGTAGACCCCTGCGCTGCCACAAACACCTTCGCAGGAATAAAGTTGAAAAGGATAAAGATGCTACACTCCACTTTTTCTCATTTTAGATTTTACTAGGTTTCAGAATGGTTTCTCGATCTAGCTATTGATTTTGGTTATATGGCTCTTAATCTTAATAGAACGCTTGGTGGTGTTATTCCAAAATGGTTTGGACAGTGGAAGCACAATGAACATTACAACAAATAAACATGCACTTGTTTAAAGCAGTTTCACTAGAAGAAAACATCTACTCACTGCTGAAGGGACTTGATGGTGATGATTCCTCTCTTCAGTTCTTTCCCCTTTGGACAACATTTATTTTCTTCCAATAATACTTTTCAAAAACATATAATAATAATTATGAGAAATAAACAATGCCAGGTTGAAGTTGATGCGGGTTTCGATAATAATATCAGTGTTTTTTTTTTCTTTTAAACTTTTGATATTATGAATATTGAGACAGGTTTTTTGCTCTTTACTTACAAGGTATTGCAGACAAATGTAAACCCAATAGTTGAAACACCTTGGTTTTTACAAATTTTCATTGATTCGATATCATTATGAGTTACTGAGACGATATGCAAATGGAAACAATGTAATTTTATTGGTCAAAATACTTCAAGATTGGTGTCCTGATAGATAATGGGATAGTGACGTTGTGGGAGCCATCCCTCCAAATCAAACTCCCAAAAAAAGTAAATACTTAACAGAATTGGCTTTGTGAGTCGTGGAGACAGTGACTTGGTATCTGAGTTTCTTAGCACTGGAGTTAAAGACTATTGTGAACGGCCACAATTAGGTTAGAAGAAAGCAGAGAACAAAAGCGTATTGAGGCAAATACCGTTGTAGGGTTTTTATTATTGATGTGAATAATTAATTTACAAACCCTTAGACCCATATTTATACAAGCCTCAAAACCCGATTTCCTTTTCCCTCTAGGAATACATACTTATCTAGAAAAAGTAAATTTTCCTAAATCGAAAAAGGTGTACCGTACCGTATGTACGAGTGCTGGGTTTTTCCTGGTGATCAGAGATTTAATACACACAGATGCAACAAAGACCAATGTGTTGGGGCGTGACATAGATTTCTACACTCATAGGAGTCTGAACGATGAGTTTATATACATAGTCGACAGGTCCAACGTTGGTGACGGTTCTAGCAAGAGTCACATCTTCCTTGAGGAATGGAATGGTGATAGATGACAAATTGAGATCGAGCATATATGGCCTTGGAAGACATTTATATAGCCATGGCAGGAACCTGTCAGGATGCACAGCATTGAGTAGAGCAACCACACCGGCAACCGGATGTGTTGCCACTGAAGTACCAGACGAGCCTTGTATCCGCTCTCGTAGCCCATTTTTGCTGGGCTAAACCTGGTTGAGTCTGTGCAATTATAACGTAAATCTCTATAAGGTACAAAGTGGATATATAATCACATAACGTGTGCACAAAAAAAAATCACATAACAAGAGGGAAGGCTGAGTTTATGTACCTCAACGACCAACCTGCAAGAAAACAATAACAAACGAATTAATGAAAGAACTAATAGTCTCTGCATCTTTTTCTGACATAGCAAAGGGAATGTTAGAATACCGTTTTCTTGTGGATACCAAGTTGTGACCATGTCACCATCGCCAGCGACTCCTCCATAGTTCCATAACCTCCTGAAACAAAAAGAATCAGCATTAGGCATTGACAAATTTGGAGTACTCATAGTTATGGAGATATATCATGACAAAGAACTCAAAGGTCACGAGTTGCTTCTCTTTTACACATGACTTTGTAGTTTGCATCTTTATCACAACTGGTTTATATTTTGTTATGATTGCTTCAACCCAATAACTTCTTTCATCTTCGGTTTCACTATGTTATAAAACACCTTAACCATATTCTTCTCATCAATTCCTGAAACCTGAGAAAATAATTCCTCAAACTCGTTCACATAATCAAAAATCAGTTTAATTTTCTGAATATAAAACAAATGTGTAACCTGTTCTTCTTCATTCGATTCCGCAAACAGGGATAACATCCGCGAAATTGGACCAGCTTACAAATAGATGAACACAATGAATCCATGAAGTATCACGAATGCACTAATTTGATAAAGACAGAAAGCAATACTAGTATAGTCTCTAAAAGAGCCAACAGGTACAAGTCATGACTAGAATCCCGAGCGATAATAAGTCATTGACTCATAACGTCCAAAGATTTCAAATTACAAATTGCATAAGAAGAGAATAAAAAACCGAGTCATTATTTAATAGTATTTTATTTGTCTCCACACTTGAACGAATCATCTTCCTCACCGTCATCCTCCACTTCATCCACGCCAGATTTCACTTCATCACCAGCGTCTCCCACAATTGTATACCAAGTTTTCCAAGAACAATGAATGCCAACAAACCAAACTCCCTGGAAGTGTCCATTCTGCTTCCACTGTCCAAACCATTTTGAAATAACAACACCAGCAAGCCTTTTCTGAAACCTAGTAATCTACATACGAGAAAATGTCGAGTGTCGCATTTTCTCCTTATTCTTTTCAACTTTATTCGTGGTTGTGCCGGCGCAGGGGACTACCATGTTTTCCAAGTACAACAATGAATGCCAACAAACCAAATGGGAATGGGTTTCAAGACACTTCTAGGGGCGTTTGGTTTGTTGGCATTCATTGTCGTTCTTGGAAAATATGGTAGACCCTGCGCTGCCACAAACACCTTCGCAGGAATAAAGTTGAAAAGGATAAAGATGCTACACTCCACTTTTTCTCATTTTAGATTTTACTAGGTTTCAGAATGGTTTCTCGATCTAGCTATTGATTTTGGTTATATGGCTCTTAATCTTAATAGAACGCTTGGTGGTGTTATTCCAAAATGGTTTGGACAGTGGAAGCACAATGAACATTACAACAAATAAACATGCACTTGTTTAAAGCAGTTTCACTAGAAGAAAACATCTACTCACTGCTGAAGGGACTTGATGGTGATGATTCCTCTCTTCAGTTCTTTCCCCTTTGGACAACATTTATTTTCTTCCAATAATACTTTTCAAAAACATATAATAATAATTATGAGAAATAAACAATGCCAGGTTGAAGTTGATGCGGGTTTCGATAATAATATCAGTGTTTTTTTTTTCTTTTAAACTTTTGATATTATGAATATTGAGACAGGTTTTTTGCTCTTTACTTACAAGGTATTGCAGACAAATGTAAACCCAATAGTTGAAACACCTTGGTTTTTACAAATTTTCATTGATTCGATATCATTATGAGTTACTGAGACGATATGCAAATGGAAACAATGTAATTTTATTGGTCAAAATACTTCAAGATTGGTGTCCTGATAGATAATGGGATAGTGACGTTGTGGGAGCCATCCCTCCAAATCAAACTCCCAAAAAAAGTAAATACTTAACAGAATTGGCTTTGTGAGTCGTGGAGACAGTGACTTGGTATCTGAGTTTCTTAGCACTGGAGTTAAAGACTATTGTGAACGGCCACGAATTAGGTTAGAAGAAAGCAGAGAACAAAACGTATTGAGGCAAATACCCGTTGTAGGGTTTTTTTATTATTGATGTGAATAATTAATTTACAAACCCTTAGACCCATATTTATACAAGCCTCAAAACCCGATTTCCTTTTCCCTCTAGGAATACATACTTATCTAGAAAAAGTAAATTTTCCTAAATCGAAAAGGTGTACCGCACCGTATGTATGCGAGTGCTGGGTTTTCCTGGTGATCAGAGATTTAATACACACAGATGCAACAAAGACCAATGTGTTGGGGCGTGACATAGATTTCTACACTCATAGGAGTCTGAACGATGAGTTTATATACATAGTCGACAGGTCCAACGTTGGTGACGGTTCTAGCAAGAGTCACATCTTCCTTGAGGAATGGAATGGTGATAGATGACAAATTGAGATCGAGCATATATGGCCTTGGAAGACATTTATATAGCCATGGCAGGAACCTGTCAGGATGCACAGCATTGAGTAGAGCAACCACACCGGCAACCGGATGTGTTGCCACTGAAGTACCAGACGAGCCTTGTATCCGCTCTCGTAGCCCATTTTTGCTGGGCTAAACCTGGTTGAGTCTGTGCAATTATAACGTAAATCTCTATAAGGTACAAAGTGGATATATAATCACATAACGTGTGCACAAAAAAAAATCACATAACAAGAGGGAAGGCTGAGTTTATGTACCTCAACGACCAACCTGCAAGAAAACAATAACAAACGAATTAATGAAAGAACTAATAGTCTCTGCATCTTTTTCTGACATAGCAAAGGGAATGTTAGAATACCGTTTTCTTGTGGATACCAAGTTGTGACCATGTCACCATCGCCAGCGACTCCTCCATAGTTCCATAACCTCCTGAAACAAAAAGAATCAGCATTAGGCATTGACAAATTTGGAGTACTCATAGTTATGGAGATATATCATGACAAAGAACTCAAAGGTCACGAGTTGCTTCTCTTTTACACATGACTTTGTAGTTTGCATCTTTATCACAACTGGTTTATATTTTGTTATGATTGCTTCAACCCAATAACTTCTTTCATCTTCGGTTTCACTATGTTATAAAACACCTTAACCATATTCTTCTCATCAATTCCTGAAACCTGAGAAAATAATTCCTCAAACTCGTTCACATAATCAAAAATCAGTTTAATTTTCTGAATATAAAACAAATGTGTAACCTGTTCTTCTTCATTCGATTCCGCAAACAGGGATAACATCCGCGAAATTGGACCAGCTTACAAATAGATGAACACAATGAATCCATGAAGTATCACGAATGCACTAATTTGATAAAGACAGAAAGCAATACTAGTATAGTCTCTAAAAGAGCCAACAGGTACAAGTCATGACTAGAATCCCGAGCGATAATAAGTCATTGACTCATAACGTCCAAAGATTTCAAATTACAAATTGCATAAGAAGAGAATAAAAAACCGAGTCATTATTTAATAGTATTTTATTTGTCTCCACACTTGAACGAATCATCTTCCTCACCGTCATCCTCCACTTCATCCACGCCAGATTTCACTTCATCACCAGCGTCTCCCACAATTGTATACCAAGTTTTCCAAGAACAATGAATGCCAACAAACCAAACTCCCCTGGAAGTGTCCATTCTGCTTCCACTGTCCAAACCATTTTGAAATAACAACACCAGCAAGCCTTTTCTGAAACCTAGTAATCTACATACGAGAAAATGTCGAGTGTCGCATTTTTCTCCTTATTCTTTTCAACTTTATTCGTGGTTGTGCCGGCGCAGGGGACTACCATGTTTTCCAAGTACAACAATGAATGCCAACAAACCAAATGCCCCCAGAAGTGTCTTTAGACCTATCTCCACTTTCCTGGGAATCCAAATGACAAGAGAAGAGACCAAAAAAGAAAACTCCATAAGTCAAAAATCATAGCAACGGTAACTGTGCACTTCTCTTTGTTCTATAATTATAACATACCTGGGAGGTCTTCTTTGGCTTTCATCAGTGACTAGTTCATTATCAACTTCATCATCTGCTTCAGTCAGTTGTTCATTTGGGACTTCATTATCTGTTTCGGTCGGTTGTTCATTTGGTACTTCAGTGACTTCATCATAAAGAAGTTTTACCCCTATCTTAAGAATGGTGACCTTTTCTCCAAAATCCACAGAAATTTCCACTTGATCTCCTGTTTCTAACAATAAATCTTCATTGACAAAGTACCTTTGCCAGGTGCGTTCTTTATGGTACATACGAACGTGATCTGTTGCTAGATTACGACTCCATCCATCTCCCTTGGTTTGATTCTTTAGTTTAATCTTTGGAGAGTATGCATACATAACATTATCTTGCTGACTCACGTATGTTGTCCGCACGGTAAACCCGACCAGATCAGAATTCAAAGTTGGTTCAGGGACAGTAAAGAGATTGAATGTGTCCCATTCTTGAAAGTAGCCCAATCTGGAAGGCTTGATCCCGGAATAAAGATTCCCCCATTGCCACCAACAGCCCATCCCTATAACACATATATTATAAATATAGTCACAACCAAGGACACATTCCTAGGCACCATAACTAAGTGAAAAAGAGTAAGGTTTGCAACTTTGACATAGGAAGAGAGGCTTAGTCAAAAACCTGCATGATTCTCTCCCTGTCAGTATATGGTATGCTGTTGCACATTCCATGTGGATGACTCCAACCGTTTTCAGTTCCTCCAGCCCTGGGGTCTCAACAAGATTGTAACAATTTGTGAGGTGCAATGATTGCAACACCGAGCACTCTTGCAATTCTGGAGTTCTTTCCAACACAGTACAGTTTCTGGCATATAAAGACCTCATCTTCTTTGGTAAACTAAACATGGATCGAAGTTCTGAGCAATTATCCAGTTTAAGAATCTGTAGACTTAAAAGACCAGCAAAATCCGTTTGCAAGTTAAGAAAAGTGTTGCCTTGGAGATCAAGTTCCTCGAGACAAGTCAAACTCCCAAGATTTGCAGGAACCAACTCATCAGTTAGATTGCAGGAACCTAAACGCAAAGTCTTTAAGCAGTTTAGACCATTCAGTGAGAGCGCGCTTAATATAGCCACTTGAGAGTTTTCATCTTTCCATAACTTTTTGCAGCCATCAAGAGATAATTCTTTCAGTTTCTTTAGTTGATTACTCGAGGAAGGGATGTGCGTTATAGTAGTATATTCAGCGTTAAGAGTTGTCAAGGACTCTAGGTCACCTAAAGCATCATCCAATCTCTCAATCTGCGAGCATCCGGAGAGAATGAGGGTTTCCAGCGACTTCAACGTATAGAGTTCCAAAGGGAGTTCACCAAGCTTGATGCAATCACTCAGATTTAGTTGAATCAGGCTTCCATGAAGAACCTCTATGGACTTGTGAACTTCAACCAAACTTTGACAATTTATCAAGAACAGCTTCTCAAGGTTTGGGAGATAAGAGAAGTCTGGAGTCTCTGTAAGCTGGATAGAGTGACTGAGGTCAAGGTACTTTTGTAAGTAAATCTAGTATTCCAAATTTCAAATTTTATTGGTATTAGTTACTAAATATAACCTACAAATATTTTTCAAAATTTCTCTGTTTTTAAATCTTAATATATGGATTGCTAAAATTATAATGTAATTATGTATATGTAACTATAAAAAGTATATTAACTTTACCAAACAAAACACTATATAAAAATAATGACAAACATAATATTATATGCTATAAAAATAACACTATGTGAAAACTAAACAAATTAATACAAATATACATAATTAACAAAATACACCAACTTTACCAATTAAAACACTATACAAAAATAAACGCTATACAAAAACACTATCTAAATTTTCTTATATACTTATTATTAGAAGAAAAATTGATTAAAATACTTTAAATTGGGTACCACTTTCCAAAATATACTATTTAAAAATTTGAGTTTAAGGTTTATTAATTATTATTTAGGGTTAGTAATTAAGGGTGGGTTGTGTTTATAAACTTCTATTTATACAAATTAATCTTTTTATCACAAATTTAAAGTACTTATAAAAATTGTTAATTTTTAAATGTAAATTTGAAAAAAATATCAAAATTGTGGTAAAATTGAGAGTCTTCCAAAATGTAACACTAAAGATGATGTGCATTTCACCCTTTTAAATGATCCTCCATGAATACTAATAGTGGCAAAAGATCAGATGCCCTTGTAGGCATTTGTTAAAGCAGGAGGCATTTTTTTACATTGACTCTTCTATTTCTATTTTCTTGACATCATGTCATCAACAAACTTTTAGTAGATGATTAATTATATAAAATGTATAAATTGGTTCGAATATGATAACAATGGTCGTACTTAAAGTAGTAAATTAATCTGCATCATAGACAAGTTTTTAACTTTGATATTGTGAGTACCGAGACAGGATCTGCTCTTACTTGCAAGGCACTGGAAATAAATGTAAACACAATGGTTGAAGTACACTGTTGATGAGACAATATGATAACGGAAACAATGTAAACTTAATTATTGGTCAAAGTACTTCAACATCTGTGTCCTGATAGATAATGGGATAACGACGTTGTGAGTACCATCCGTCCAAGTCAAACTCCCGAAAAAGTAAATAGAATTGGCTTTGTGAGTTGTGGAGACAGTGACTTGATAGCTGAGTTTCTTAACTTTGGAGTTAAAGACCAATCTGTTGGGCGTGACGGAGATTTTGACACCCATAGGAGGCTGAACGATGAGTTTATATACGGAGTTGACGGGTCCAACGTTCGTGACGGTTCTAGTGAGAGTCACATCTTCCTTGAGGAATGGAATGGTGATAGACGGCAAATTGAGATCGAGCATAGACGGCCTTGGACTCGGACATTTATATAGACTTTTTTGCTCTGATATTGTGGTAATGTACTTCTCCTCGTAATTAGAAGCGCACATAAAACGCCTGTAGTCTTCTGCGTCTGCATCATAGACAAGACCAGGGTTTGCTGCTTTTTCCGGGTTCACTAGTCCTCCCCCGAAATCAAAAGGGTCAGCTAGTTTCCGTGATAATCCTTCTGAGAAGATAGGTTCTCCATGGGGATCCGTTGTGGAAGCTTAACCAAGTAAGAAGTCAATTCATTAGATCACTAAAAATAGCTCAATTCAAATATTTAATTTGATATGTAAAATAATAATTACGGCAAGACATATAATATTCTGTTTGTTATAGTATTGTCGATTTAAAGTCGTATGAATATAATTTTTACCTGAAGTGATGAGAGCTGATTTAAGCATGGCAGGAGACCAATCAGGGTGCACAGCTTTGAGTAGAGCAACCACACCGGCAACCGCAGGTGTTGCCAATGAAGTACCAGATTCAGCCGCAAATCCGTTCTGAGAGGTCACTTTTTCTGGGGTACAAGCTGCCATTATGGATACAGCTGGTGCTGCGATATCAGGCTGTATAACATAATGTTAGTGTTTTGTGAAAAAAAAAAGGAATGTAGTTAAACTTTGCTATATTATATAGAAAGACTAATCAAATTGGAAAAAAAAAAAATTGTTACCTTGAGAACATATGGAGATACAGAATTGGGTCCTCTGCTGGAGAAGTCAGCAACTTTAGTAGCTACAATTGGTCCGGTGAGTTTGATTGAAGGACTCATTTTTATGGTTGGCTTACTGTCATCAAGAGAGACTATTAACAACTTGCAAAAGTGATCATATTAATTAATCAGTGGTATAAATAAATAAATACCTAGTGGATTTTATGTAGTTCAACATTGTGGTCCCTTGTCCATAGTCGATATTGGTCAGAATCATATGTCCGGAAACAATCACCATATCACTTCTTCTGCCAGCAATGATTAAACCCTTCGCCTCAACTTCCATTTGTTGATTTAAATAATCATCTGCAGTTTCTTCACTTTCAGCAGTTATAAAACAAAGCACCATTTTTCCTTTTGCTTCACTAGTTATCTTTTTTGAGCTGTCTACGTATATGAGTTCTGCTTGGAATTCAGGTTTTACGGATGGGGTTCGCGCCTACATATAAATATATAGTAACACATTAGGATGTTACATGTAGAAATTGGCTACACATACGTTAGTTTTGATATGTTTTTTTACCAATAATGTCACATTGTTTCCTAGTGTCAAAGGTGTGGGAAACCACCGGTCAAGGTTGGTGCCAGCCACTGTTATTATCCATGGAGCTATGTTCTGGACTGAGTAAGCATCCGGTCCGGAGTTGCCGGCTGGCATGAGCACTGTAATGCCCTTGGAGATTGCGTGGAAAGCTCCATAGGAGAACACATTATTGACGTCGATTTCACTTAATATAGGGATCGACCTTCCTAAAGAAATCGATATCACGTCCACCCCGTCCCCTATGGCATCGTCCATGGCCTTTAGTACGTCCGCGCTCGCGGATGAGCCATCTTCTCTCTGCCAACACACTTTGTACATGGCGATACGTGCTTTAGGTGCCCCGCCTCTCGCTGTACCCATTCCAAACCCGTGGTCACTCACATTTGGGACGAAGGCGCCTGCTGCTATGGAGGCCACATAGGACCCGTGAGGCAAGGCTTCCCTCGCAGACATGTATTCTGTGTCTATTATTCCGCTGTCCGTTTTGTTTTTCTTGAACAGGCCGTCCATGTAATACCTTGCTCCTATCAGCTTGTTGTTGCAATGCTTCTTCGAGTCGAAATTTACACCGTCCACACAGGTTCCTTTCCACCGTTTCGGGATCGGCCCTAACCCTTTGTCACTAAAGGACGGCGACTCTGGCCACACGCCTAGGGACACATACACACACATATATAAGTCGTCAAAAAATTATGCATTTGGAGGGATCTCTATGCAAACTTTATATTAAAGGTACGTACCTGAGTCCAAGATACCGATGATGACATCCTCACCCATCTTGGCATCATGAAGAAGTCCTTTAGGTGAACTTGGAGAAAGCCCCAAGTAATCAAATACCCTTGTTGTTTGAGGCTCGTAGAAAGTATTGGGTGACACTTGAACTACATCCGGATGCTCTAAAAATATATATGAGAACTCAAATCCATTATTTATAATTAACCTCTTATTAAATGTGCTTTTATAATAATATGAATTTTCTTAAAGTGCGCACCTGCGATCTTTTTCGCTTGAGAATCCGTAAGATGGGCGGCAAAGCCGGAGAAACCCTGTCGATAGCTATGAACCATGGACTCACTCGCATCTTTCTTGCTGCAACCATATTTCAACAAAACCCGTTATAGTTATAATGATGTTAATTTCAAGAATATTTTGTTGCATATGTCAAGACTTTTTTTTTTTTGGGGTACCTTCCAAGCAATGATTCTAACATGCGGAGATGCGAGGCAGTTACAAGCTCCGGGTCATTATGCTCTCTTTCACCAAGGTACACTATGTGGATCTATATATGCAATGCACATTAATTAATCATTCCTTTAACCGATCGAGTTTATGATTCCGTTACCATTATTCTTTTGGAACACTATGATTCCATTACTGTATAATAACATAATTATTGTGACACATTAGATACCTTTGTCTCCTCAGAGGCTCCTCCTCCTTCCACAATGCTAAACTCCACGTTGAGTATCAATACAGCACTCATCACCCCAAAAACCCACCATGAGACTTGAGAATTCATTTTTAAGGAAAAAAACATTCAAGAGATCAGTCAATGTCACACGGTTGGTGAATGTAATTTGCAAAAGAGATAATGGTCTTGTATTTATAACAACGTTTCCGTGATCTAAAATAAACAAAAAAACAGCTATGTTGGAAAACTACCTATTTACCTTCTTCTGACATTATTAGGTTGTAAAACTCAACTACTCTTCTGGTATTTGTTTAATGTACACCAATATTTATATTTTTCTCTGTTTCATCGTTACTGTGCTAATAATATCGACTGGAGGTTAAAAAAGGGTAATAATATCTACTGGCTTAGTTTCTGGTGGCATTATTAGGTTCTAAACGCTAACTACTCTTCTGGTATACATTTGCTTAATTTAAAACAAAAATTTCTAGTTTATATTGAATACTTTTCGAGAACATATGCTTTCGTGGACCAGTTCCAGCAACAAATTTGGCAAAACTCATTGATAAGAATTTGAAAATTGGTTGGTAACTATTCAGAGATCAGGAAACAAGGTAGTTCGAAGCCTTTTTCGCTTGGTGGTTAACATACACCTAAGAGACTATACTAGTTTAAATTGATGTAATCTCATCGTTTTCTATTTGTAGTCACACCAGTTGTAAGAACTTTTTTTTGGCTAAGTACAGTTTTATATGCATTCTACAAATTTAGGGTTTGGATAACTTCAGTGGTTGTCGGTATGGACATGTAAGAAAACATTCACACAGAAGAGACTAAGAGAGTGAACAGCGGTGCCTTTAGCAGCAAATTATGAGTTTTTGGTGTTTCTTTAAAACCTCACTACGTTGGACTGTAAAGCATTCACTAAAGCCACCAATATTGAGAAAATAACTTCTTCGAAATTCTTTGTATGATTCCACAGGAAAGCTAAATAACAAAAAGAAAATATTTTTGTTAAAAGTTTCACACTGAAAATTTTGTGATCAGTAATTTAAAATTTTAATGTCAAAGGGCAGTGGTTTTGTTAGAAAATATCATAAAATCATATGAGTAGCAAGTTCTATTTAACAGATATACAGATTAAAAATATATCTATCATTTAAATTAAATAATACACCATATAAAATTTAAAAATATGTATCAACTCTTAAAAATAAATATTTATGTAATTTAACTTGATGAAATTAATAAAACATATTTTACAGACTTTTCTTATTTAAAAATATTTTTAAATAAAATTATTTGTTTAACAATATCTTTTATAAAATACCTTATTTTGCACAGAACGAAAGTTATTACTTAGTTGAAAATGTATTTTGGCGGTATCATTATATTCAGTGGACTTAAATGTGGCAATGGAAACTTTTTTTTTTTTAAACACAACCTTATATTAATGCCATAAACAGTTAGGTGTTAGCCATTAAGGCTTCAACCACAACAAGTCCTGTTTTGCTAAAAGATCAGCATCTTTGTTCTTATCTCGGAAATCCAGCGAAAAGACAAAACTTCAAAAGAAAGGAGAGATCAAGTATATCGGCAACAATGCCATATAACTCAAAGGAACTTCACCGCCAGTGAGGGCTTTGATAAGTTGAGCAGAATCCGACTTACAGACCAATCTCTTGATACCCAGGATGTGGCTTTCTTTAATCGCTTGTCTCAAAGCCATGCTCTCTGCTACCAGAACTGATCCCACTGCACTCACCGTCGAGAAATTCGATGCAATTGTCTCTTGCTTTTTGATGATCCATCCAAGTCCCGCCCTTTGTGAAGAAGCGCGCCACGCAGCATCAGAGCATACCATGGCACAATTAGGTGGAACGAGAGGTAGAGGTGATAACTTCCCGGGTGGCTTTACCAACTTTTCCTGCGCAGCAGTCCATTCCCTCGCCATTTGTAAAGCTCTAGAAATTGTTTCCTCCTCTGTCACATGTTTATCGTTAAAGCGGTGTTCACGGATATCCAGAGCTGCCACAAGATTCATGGTGCTAAGTGTCCGCTGCCAAACCTGTAGGAGGAAGACAAGTTTTTCCACATAAACTCAACCATACTTCCGATAAATCTATTGATCCACTCAGGTCCACTTCCGGTGTGACAGGAATAGCTTCCCACAC
Organism: Brassica carinata; assembly: GCA_016771965.1. NCBI lineage: Eukaryota > Viridiplantae > Streptophyta > Magnoliopsida > Brassicales > Brassicaceae > Brassica > Brassica carinata. Next base: position 109,898 of record JAAMPC010001626.1, read on the forward strand.
ATTCCGAGCGTAGGGGCAGTGGAGAAAGAGATGATTTATAGATTCTGGTGTATTGCATCGTTTGCAGCGGGTGTCTACAGTAATGTTTCTAATCGCCAACAGCTCCCCCACTGGTATAGCTCTTTGGAACACCTTCCATAAAAATAGCTTGATTTTTGGTGAAGTATTTAGCTTCCAAACACTTTTAAACCAATCAAACTCTCTGTGTTCTTGGTGAAATTGATCTCCTCCTCTTTGAGTTTGAGGCGGCGTGGTATCCAGACTTATTAGTGTATTCCCCTGTCCGAGTGCCAAGCCAAACCCTCTTATCCGGAGCCCCCGATAAGCTTGGCTTGATGGTTTTGATCTTTTCTTTCAGGTGAGGAAGCAGATTTTGTAGTTTCTCATCGTCCCAGTCATTTACACCTTGCTGGAAAAGGTCTGCTACTGTCAAGTTCATGTCGGTTTCGAGCTGGTCCTATTGGTCCCTCCTGCTCCATGAGGCTCAGCCATGGAGTGTACCAAACCTTGATAGCCTTTCCATCTCCAACGACCCAGCCTAGGTTTTCTGCTAGCAAGTCTCTTCCTATCAGGATTTCCTGCCATCCATAAGAGGCAGATGGCGTTTTACATTCAAGGAAACTCTCTTCTGCACAATACTTTCCCAATAAAATACGCGAGAGCAAGATGTCGGGATTGTTCAAGATTCTCCAGCTTAACTTCCCAAGAAAAGCATCATTAAAGGCTTGGAAATCTCTGAATCCCAGCCCTCCTATCTCTTTGGGTTTCGACATTGTGTCCCAGGAGGTCCATGCGATTTTACGCTTTCCATTACTATCATCCCACCAGAATCTCGTAACTTCTGATTGGATTCTTTTGCAAAGCGAGACAGGAAGTTCGAAGCTTGTCATTGCATATGACGGAATGCGTGAGAGGACACTCTGCAGCATCGTCGTGGCAATGGAAACTATATCATGGTTTTATCATATCTATTGAGAAGCTTACATAACATTTGGTTTCTTCCAATACATTTTTAAGAAACATAATAATAATTAGTGAAAATTCCATAAAATTACTCCAATTAAATTTAATTAAGATTTTAAACACCTAAATTTTAAGTACCTGTTTTAATATCCAAACTAATTGGTTTGCTCATTTTAATATACTTATTTTAAAAATGTGTTCATAATAATACCCAAAGTATGCTTATTTTTTAAAAAAGTTTCAAACAAAACTTACAAAATCTCTAAAATTGAAAAAATTCTTAAAATTTCAAATTTTCTTTTATGTTGTAAAAATAAAAGTAACTAAATTTGGATAATTTAAATTTTATAATACCAGTTTTAGTTTAAATTTAAATTTAGTTTGTTTTCTGAAGTTTAAAATTAATTAATTTATTTTATCCAAAATTAAGTTTTTCTAATTTTAAAATATTACATAAAATTTAGTTACTTCTATTCTTAAAACGTAAAATAAATTTTGAAATTCAATCTTCGAGATTTTTAGAAAAAAATCTAAACACAATGGTTGAAGTACACTGTTGATGAGACAATATGATAACGGAAACAATGTAAACTTAATTATTGGTCAAAGTACTTCAACATCTGTGTCCTGATAGATAATGGGATAACGACGTTGTGAGTACCATCCGTCCAAGTCAAACTCCCGAAAAAGTAAATAGAATTGGCTTTGTGAGTTGTGGAGACAGTGACTTGATAGCTGAGTTTCTTAACTTTGGAGTTAAAGACCAATCTGTTGGGCGTGACGGAGATTTTGACACCCATAGGAGGCTGAACGATGAGTTTATATACGGAGTTGACGGGTCCAACGTTCGTGACGGTTCTAGTGAGAGTCACATCTTCCTTGAGGAATGGAATGGTGATAGACGGCAAATTGAGATCGAGCATAGACGGCCTTGGACTCGGACATTTATATAGACTTTTTTGCTCTGATATTGTGGTAATGTACTTCTCCTCGTAATTAGAAGCGCACATAAAACGCCTGTAGTCTTCTGCGTCTGCATCATAGACAAGACCAGGGTTTGCTGCTTTCCGGGTTCACTAGTCCTCCCCGAAATCAAAAGGGTCAGCTAGTTTCCGTGATAATCCTTCTGAGAAGATAGGTTCTCCATGGGGATCCGTTGTGGAAGCTTAACCAAGTAAGAAGTCAATTCATTAGATCACTAAAATAGCTCAATTCAAATATTTAATTTGATATGTAAAATAATAATTACGGCAAGACATATAATATTCTGTTTGTTATAGTATTGTCGATTTAAAGTCGTATGAATATAATTTTTACCTGAAGTGATGAGAGCTGATTTAAGCATGGCAGGAGACCAATCAGGGTGCACGGCTTTAAGTAGAGCAACCACACCGGCAACCGCAGGTGTTGCCAATGAAGTACCAGATTCAGCCGCAAATCCGTTCTGAGAGGTCACTTTTCTGGGGTACAAGCTGCCATTATGGATACAGCTGGTGCTGCGATATCAGGCTGTATAACATAATGTTAGTGTTTTGTGAAAAAAAAGGAATGTAGTTAAACTTTGCTATATTATATAGAAAGACTAATCAAATTGGAAAAAAAAAAAAAAAAATTGTTACCTTGAGAACATATGGAGATACAGAATTGGGTCCTCTGCTGGAGAAGTCAGCAACTTTAGTAGCTACAATTGGTCCGGTGAGTTTGATTGAAGGACTCATTTTTATGGTTGGCTTACTGTCATCAAGAGAGACTATTAACAACTTGCAAAAGTGATCATATTAATTAATCAGTGGTATAAATAAATAAATACCTAGTGGATTTTATGTAGTTCAACATTGTGGTCCCTTGTCCATAGTCGATATTGGTCAGAATCATATGTCCGGAAACAATCACCATATCACTTCTTCTGCCAGCAATGATTAAACCCTTCGCCTCAACTTCCATTTGTTGATTTAAATAATCATCTGCAGTTTCTTCACTTTCAGCAGTTATAAAACAAAGCACCATTTTTCCTTTTGCTTCACTAGTTATCTTTTTTGAGCTGTCTACGTATATGAGTTCTGCTTGGAATTCAGGTTTTACGGATGGGGTTCGCGCCTACATATAAATATATAGTAACACATTAGGATGTTACATGTAGAAATTGGCTACACATACGTTAGTTTTGATATGTTTTTTTACCAATAATGTCACATTGTTTCCTAGTGTCAAAGGTGTGGGAAACCACCGGTCAAGGTTGGTGCCAGCCACTGTTATTATCCATGGAGCTATGTTCTGGACTGAGTAAGCATCCGGTCCGGAGTTGCCGGCTGGCATGAGCACTGTAATGCCCTTGGAGATTGCGTGGAAAGCTCCATAGGAGAACACATTATTGACGTCGATTTCACTTAATATAGGGATCGACCTTCCTAAAGAAATCGATATCACGTCCACCCGTCCCTATGGCATCGTCCATGGCCTTTAGTACGTCCGCTCGCGGATGAGCCATCTTCTCTGCCAACACACTTTGTACATGGCGATACGTGCTTTAGGTGCCCCGCCTCTCGCTGTACCCATTCCAAACCCGTGGTCACTCACATTTGGGACGAAGGCGCCTGCTGCTATGGAGGCCACATAGGACCCGTGAGGCAAGGCTTCCCTCGCAGACATGTATTCTGTGTCTATTATTCCGCTGTCCGTTTTGTTTTTCTTGAACAGGCCGTCCATGTAATACCTTGCTCCTATCAGCTTGTTGTTGCAATGCTTCTTCGAGTCGAAATTTACACCGTCCACACAGGTTCCTTTCCATCGTTTCGGGATCGGCCCTAACCCTTTGTCACTAAAGGACGGCGACTCTGGCCACACGCCTAGGGACACATACACACACATATATAAGTCGTCAAAAATTATGCATTTGGAGGATCTCTATGCAAACTTTATATTAAAGGTACGTACCTGAGTCCAAGATACCGATGATGACATCCTCACCCATCTTGGCATCATGAAGAAGTCCTTTAGGTGAACTTGGAGAAAGCCCCAAGTAATCAAATACCCTTGTTGTTTGAGGCTCGTAGAAAGTATTGGGTGACACTTGAACTACATCCGGATGCTCTAAAAATATATATGAGAACTCAAATCCATTATTTATAATTAACCTCTTATTAAATGTGCTTTTATAATAATATGAATTTTCTTAAAGTGCGCACCTGCGATCTTTTTCGCTTGAGAATCCGTAAGATGGGCGGCAAAGCCGGAGAAACCCTGTCGATAGCTATGAACCATGGACTCACTCGCATCTTTCTTGCTGCAACCATATTTCAACAAAACCCGTTATAGTTATAATGATGTTAATTTCAAGAATATTTTGTTGCATATGTCAAGACTTTTTTGGGGTACCTTCCAAGCAATGATTCTAACATGCGGAGATGCGAGGCAGTTACAAGCTCCGGGTCATTATGCTCTCTTTCACCAAGGTACACTATGTGGATCTATATATGCAATGCACATTAATTAATCATTCCTTTAACCGATCGAGTTTATGATTCCGTTACCATTATTCTTTTGGAACACTATGATTCCATTACTGTATAATAACATAATTATTGTGACACATTAGATACCTTTGTCTCCTCAGAGGCTCCTCCTCCTTCCACAATGCTAAACTCCACGTTGAGTATCAATACAGCACTCATCACCCCAAAAACCCACCATGAGACTTGAGAATTCATTTTTAAGGAAAAAAACATTCAAGAGATCAGTCAATGTCACACGGTTGGTGAATGTAATTTGCAAAAGAGATAATGGTCTTGTATTTATAACAACGTTTCCGTGATCTAAAATAAACAAAAAAACAGCTATGTTGGAAAACTACCTATTTACCTTCTTCTGACATTATTAGGTTGTAAAACTCAACTACTCTTCTGGTATTTGTTTAATGTACACCAATATTTATATTTTTCTCTGTTTCATCGTTACTGTGCTAATAATATCGACTGGAGGTTAAAAAAGGGTAATAATATCTACTGGCTTAGTTTCTGGTGGCATTATTAGGTTCTAAACGCTAACTACTCTTCTGGTATACATTTGCTTAATTTAAAACAAAAATTTCTAGTTTATATTGAATACTTTTCGAGAACATATGCTTTCGTGGACCAGTTCCAGCAACAAATTTGGCAAAACTCATTGATAAAATTTGAAAATTGGTTGGTAACTATTCAGAGATCAGGAAACAAGGTAGTTCGAAGCCTTTTTCGCTTGGTGGTTAACATACACCTAAGAGACTATACTAGTTTAAATTGATGTAATCTCATCGTTTTCTATTTGTAGTCACACCAGTTGTAAGAACTTTTTTTTGGCTAAGTACAGTTTTATATGCATTCTACAAATTTAGGGTTTGGATAACTTCAGTGGTTGTCGGTATGGACATGTAAGAAAACATTCACACAGAAGAGACTAAGAGAGTGAACAGCGGTGCCTTTTAGCAGCAAATTATGAGTTTTTGGTGTTTCTTTAAAACCTCACTACGTTGGACTGTAAAGCATTCACTAAAGCCACCAATATTGAGAAAATAACTTCTTCGAAATTCTTTGTATGATTCCACAGGAAAGCTAAATAACAAAAGAAAATATTTTTGTTAAAAGTTTCACACTGAAAATTTTGTGATCAGTAATTTAAAATTTTAATGTCAAAGGGCAGTGGTTTTGTTAGAAAATATCATAAAATCATATGAGTAGCAAGTTCTATTTAACAGATATACAGATTAAAAATATATCTATCATTTAAATTAAATAATACACCATATAAAATTTAAAAATATGTATCAACTCTTAAAAATAAATATTTATGTAATTTAACTTGATGAAATTAATAAAACATATTTTACAGACTTTTCTTATTTAAAATATTTTAAATAAAATTATTTGTTTAACAATATCTTTTATAAAATACCTTATTTTGCACAGAGCGAAAGTTATTACTTAGTTGAAAATGTATTTTGGCGGTATCATTATATTCAGTGGACTTAAATGTGGCAATGGAAACTTTTTTTTTTTTAAACACAACCTTATATTAATGCCATAAACAGTTAGGTGTTAGCCATTAAGGCTTCAACCACAACAAGTCCCTGTTTTGCTAAAAGATCAGCATCTTTGTTCTTATCTCTGGAAATCCAGCGAAAAGACAAAACTTCAAAAAGAAAGGAGAGATCAAGTATATCGGCAACAATGCCATATAACTCCAAAGGAACTTCACCGCCAGTGAGGGCTTTGATAAGTTGAGCAGAATCCGACTTACGGACCAATCTCTTGATACCCGGATGTGGCTTTCTTTAATCGCTTGTCTCAAAGCCATGCTCTCTGCTACCAGAACTGATCCCACTGCACTCACCGTCGAGAAATTCGATGCAATTGTCTCTTGCTTTTGATGATCCATCCAAGTCCGCCCTTTGTGAAGAAGCGCCACGCAGCATCAGAGCATACCATGGCACAATTAGGTGGAGCGAGGTAGAGGTGATAACTTCCGGGTGGCTTTACCAACTTTTCCTGCGCAGCAGTCCATTCCCTCGCCATTTGTAAAGCTCTAGAAATTGTTTCCTCCTCTGTCACATGTTTATCGTTAAAGCAGAGATTGTTCCTGGATATCCAGAGCTGCCACAAGATTCATGGTGCTAAGTGTCCCGCTGCCAAACCTGTAGGAGGAAGACAAGTTTTTCCACATAAACTCAACCATACTTCCGATAAATCTATTGATCCACTCAGGTCCACTTCCGGTGTGACAGGAATAGCTTCCCACACATTCCGAGCGTAGGGGCAGTGGAGAAAGAGATGATTTATAGATTCTGGTGTATTGCATCGTTTGCAGCGGGTGTCTACAGTAATGTTTCTAATCGCCAACAGCTCCCCCACTGGTATAGCTCTTTGGAACACCTTCCATAAAAATAGCTTGATTTTTGGTGAAGTATTTAGCTTCCAAACACTTTTAAACCAATCAAACTCTCTGTGTTCTTGGTGAAATTGATCTCCTCCTCTTTGAGTTTGAGGCGGCGTGGTATCCAGACTTATTAGTGTATTCCCTGTCCGAGTGCCAAGCCAAACCCTCTTATCCGGAGCCCCCGATAAGCTTGGCTTGATGGTTTTGATCTTTTCTTTCAGGTGAGGAAGCAGATTTTGTAGTTTCTCATCGTCCCAGTCATTTACACCTTGCTGGAAAAGGTCTGCTACTGTCAAGTTCATGTCGGTTTCCCGAGCTGGTCCTATTGGTCCCTCCTGCTCCATGAGGCTCAGCCATGGAGTGTACCAAACCTTGATAGCCTTTCCATCTCCAACGACCCAGCCTAGGTTTTCTGCTAGCAAGTCTCTTCCTATCAGGATTTCCTGCCATCCATAAGAGGCAGATGACGTTTTTTTACATTCAAGGAAACTCTCTTCTGCACAATACTTTCCCAATAAAATACGCGAGAGCAAGATGTCGGGATTGTTCAAGATTCTCCAGCTTAACTTCCCAAGAAAAGCATCATTAAAGGCTTGGAAATCTCTGAATCCCAGCCCTCCTATCTCTTTGGGTTTCGACATTGTGTCCCAGGAGGTCCATGCGATTTTACGCTTTCCATTACTATCATCCCACCAGAATCTCGTAACTTCTGATTGGATTCTTTTGCAAAGCGAGACAGGAAGTTCGAAGCTTGTCATTGCATATGACGGAATGCGTGAGAGGACACTCTGCAGCATCGTCGTGGCAATGGAAACTATATCATGGTTTTATCATATCTATTGAGAAGCTTACATAACATTTGGTTTCTTCCAATACATTTTAAGAAACATAATAATAATTAGTGAAAATTCCATAAAATTACTCCAATTAAATTTAATTAAGATTTTAAACACCTAAATTTTAAGTACCTGTTTTAATATCCAAACTAATTGGTTTGCTCATTTTAATATACTTATTTTAAAAATGTGTTCATAATAATACCCAAAGTATGCTTATTTTTTTAAAAAAAAGTTTCAAACAAAACTTACAAAATCTCTAAAATTGAAAAAAAATTCTTAAAATTTCAAATTTTCTTTTATGTTGTAAAAATAAAAGTAACTAAATTTGGATAATTTAAATTTTATAATACCAGTTTTAGTTTAAATTTAAATTTAGTTTGTTTTCTGAAGTTTAAAATTAATTAATTTATTTTATCCAAAATTAAGTTTTTCTAATTTTAAAATATTACATAAAATTTAGTTACTTCTATTCTTAAAACGTAAAATAAATTTTGAAATTCAATCTTCGAGATTTTTAGAAAAAAATCTAAACACAATGGTTGAAGTACACTGTTGATGAGACAATATGATAACGGAAACAATGTAAACTTAATTATTGGTCAAAGTACTTCAACATCTGTGTCCTGATAGATAATGGGATAACGACGTTGTGAGTACCATCCGTCCAAGTCAAACTCCCGAAAAAGTAAATAGAATTGGCTTTGTGAGTTGTGGAGACAGTGACTTGATAGCTGAGTTTCTTAACTTTGGAGTTAAAGACCAATCTGTTGGGCGTGACGGAGATTTTGACACCCATAGGAGGCTGAACGATGAGTTTATATACGGAGTTGACGGGTCCAACGTTCGTGACGGTTCTAGTGAGAGTCACATCTTCCTTGAGGAATGGAATGGTGATAGACGGCAAATTGAGATCGAGCATAGACGGCCTTGGACTCGGACATTTATATAGACTTTTTTGCTCTGATATTGTGGTAATGTACTTCTCCTCGTAATTAGAAGCGCACATAAAACGCCTGTAGTCTTCTGCGTCTGCATCATAGACAAGACCAGGGTTTGCTGCTTTTTCCGGGTTCACTAGTCCTCCCCCGAAATCAAAAGGGTCAGCTAGTTTCCGTGATAATCCTTCTGAGAAGATAGGTTCTCCATGGGGATCCGTTGTGGAAGCTTAACCAAGTAAGAAGTCAATTCATTAGATCACTAAAAATAGCTCAATTCAAATATTTAATTTGATATGTAAAATAATAATTACGGCAAGACATATAATATTCTGTTTGTTATAGTATTGTCGATTTAAAGTCGTATGAATATAATTTTTACCTGAAGTGATGAGAGCTGATTTAAGCATGGCAGGAGACCAATCAGGGTGCACGGCTTTAAGTAGAGCAACCACACCGGCAACCGCAGGTGTTGCCAATGAAGTACCAGATTCAGCCGCAAATCCGTTCTGAGAGGTCACTTTTCTGGGGTACAAGCTGCCATTATGGATACAGCTGGTGCTGCGATATCAGGCTGTATAACATAATGTTAGTGTTTTGTGAAAAAAAAAAGGAATGTAGTTAAACTTTGCTATATTATATAGAAAGACTAATCAAATTGGAAAAAAAAAAAAAAAAATTGTTACCTTGAGAACATATGGAGATACAGAATTGGGTCCTCTGCTGGAGAAGTCAGCAACTTTAGTAGCTACAATTGGTCCGGTGAGTTTGATTGAAGGACTCATTTTTATGGTTGGCTTACTGTCATCAAGAGAGACTATTAACAACTTGCAAAAGTGATCATATTAATTAATCAGTGGTATAAATAAATAAATACCTAGTGGATTTTATGTAGTTCAACATTGTGGTCCCTTGTCCATAGTCGATATTGGTCAGAATCATATGTCCGGAAACAATCACCATATCACTTCTTCTGCCAGCAATGATTAAACCCTTCGCCTCAACTTCCATTTGTTGATTTAAATAATCATCTGCAGTTTCTTCACTTTCAGCAGTTATAAAACAAAGCACCATTTTTCCTTTTGCTTCACTAGTTATCTTTTTTGAGCTGTCTACGTATATGAGTTCTGCTTGGAATTCAGGTTTTACGGATGGGGTTCGCGCCTACATATAAATATATAGTAACACATTAGGATGTTACATGTAGAAATTGGCTACACATACGTTAGTTTTGATATGTTTTTTTACCAATAATGTCACATTGTTTCCTAGTGTCAAAGGTGTGGGAAACCACCGGTCAAGGTTGGTGCCAGCCACTGTTATTATCCATGGAGCTATGTTCTGGACTGAGTAAGCATCCGTCCGAGTTGCCGGCTGGCATGAGCACTGTAATGCCCTTGGAGATTGCGTGGAAAGCTCCATAGGAGAACACATTATTGACGTCGATTTCACTTAATATAGGGATCGACCTTCCTAAAGAAATCGATATCACGTCCACCCCGTCCCCTATGGCATCGTCCATGGCCTTTAGTACGTCAGCTGTGATGAGCCATCTTCTCTCTGCCAACACACTTTGTACATGGCGATACGTGCTTTAGGTGCCCCGCCTCTCGCTGTACCCATTCCAAACCCGTGGTCACTCACATTTGGGACGAAGCCTGCTGCTATGGAGGCCACATAGGACCCGTGAGGCAAGGCTTCCCTCGCAGACATGTATTCTGTGTCTATTATTCCGCTGTCCGTTTTGTTTTTCTTGAACAGGCCGTCCATGTAATACCTTGCTCCTATCAGCTTGTTGTTGCAATGCTTCTTCGAGTCGAAATTTACACCGTCCACACAGGTTCCTTTCCATCGTTTCGGGATCGGCCCTAACCCTTTGTCACTAAAGGACGGCGACTCTGGCCACACGCCTAGGGACACATACACACACATATATAAGTCGTCAAAAATTATGCATTTGGAGGATCTCTATGCAAACTTTATATTAAAGGTACGTACCTGAGTCCAAGATACCGATGATGACATCCTCACCCATCTTGGCATCATGAAGAAGTCCTTTAGGTGAACTTGGAGAAAGCCCCAAGTAATCAAATACCCTTGTTGTTTGAGGCTCGTAGAAAGTATTGGGTGACACTTGAACTACATCCGGATGCTCTAAAAATATATATGAGAACTCAAATCCATTATTTATAATTAACCTCTTATTAAATGTGCTTTTATAATAATATGAATTTTCTTAAAGTGCGCACCTGCGATCTTTTCGCTTGAGAATCCGTAAGATGGGCGGCAAAGCCGGAGAAACCCTGTCGATAGCTATGAACCATGGACTCACTCGCATCTTTCTTGCTGCAACCATATTTCAACAAAACCCGTTATAGTTATAATGATGTTAATTTCAAGAATATTTTGTTGCATATGTCAAGACTTTTTTTGGGGTACCTTCCAAGCAATGATTCTAACATGCGGAGATGCGAGGCAGTTACAAGCTCCGGGTCATTATGCTCTCTTTCACCAAGGTACACTATGTGGATCTATATATGCAATGCACATTAATTAATCATTCCTTTAACCGATCGAGTTTATGATTCCGTTACCATTATTCTTTTGGAACACTATGATTCCATTACTGTATAATAACATAATTATTGTGACACATTAGATACCTTTGTCTCCTCAGAGGCTCCTCCTCCTTCCACAATGCTAAACTCCACGTTGAGTATCAATACAGCACTCATCACCCCAAAAACCCACCATGAGACTTGAGAATTCATTTTTAAGGAAAAAAACATTCAAGAGATCAGTCAATGTCACACGGTTGGTGAATGTAATTTGCAAAAGAGATAATGGTCTTGTATTTATAACAACGTTTCCGTGATCTAAAATAAACAAAAAAACAGCTATGTTGGAAAACTACCTATTTACCTTCTTCTGACATTATTAGGTTGTAAAACTCAACTACTCTTCTGGTATTTGTTTAATGTACACCAATATTTATATTTTTCTCTGTTTCATCGTTACTGTGCTAATAATATCGACTGGAGGTTAAAAAAGGGTAATAATATCTACTGGCTTAGTTTCTGGTGGCATTATTAGGTTCTAAACGCTAACTACTCTTCTGGTATACATTTGCTTAATTTAAAACAAAAATTTCTAGTTTATATTGAATACTTTTCGAGAACATATGCTTTCGTGGACCAGTTCCAGCAACAAATTTGGCAAAACTCATTGATAAAATTTGAAAATTGGTTGGTAACTATTCAGAGATCAGGAAACAAGGTAGTTGAAGCCTTTTTAAACTTGGTGGTTAACATACACCTAAGAGACTATACTAGTTTAAATTGATGTAATCTCATCGTTTTCTATTTGTAGTCACACCAGTTGTAAGAACTTTTTTTTGGCTAAGTACAGTTTTATATGCATTCTACAAATTTAGGGTTTGGATAACTTCAGTGGTTGTCGGTATGGACATGTAAGAAAACATTCACACAGAAGAGACTAAGAGAGTGAACAGCGGTGCCTTTTAGCAGCAAATTATGAGTTTTTGGTGTTTCTTTAAAACCTCACTACGTTGGACTGTAAAGCATTCACTAAAGCCACCAATATTGAGAAAATAACTTCTTGAAATTCTTTGTATGATTCCACAGGAAAGCTAAATAACAAAAAGAAAATATTTTTGTTAAAAGTTTCACACTGAAAATTTTGTGATCAGTAATTTAAAATTTTAATGTCAAAGGGCAGTGGTTTTGTTAGAAAATATCATAAAATCATATGAGTAGCAAGTTCTATTTAACAGATATCTGATTAAAAATATATCTATCATTTAAATTAAATAATACACCATATAAAATTTAAAAATATGTATCAACTCTTAAAAATAAATATTTATGTAATTTAACTTGATGAAATTAATAAAACATATTTTACAGACTTTTCTTATTTAAAAATATTTTTAAATAAAATTATTTGTTTAACAATATCTTTTATAAAATACCTTATTTTGCACAGAACGAAAGTTATTACTTAGTTGAAAATGTATTTTGGCGGTATCATTATATTCAGTGGACTTAAATGTGGCAATGGAAACTTTTTTTTTTTTAAACACAACCTTATATTAATGCCATAAACAGTTAGGTGTTAGCCATTAAGGCTTCAACCACAACAAGTCCCTGTTTTGCTAAAAGATCAGCATCTTTGTTCTTATCTCTGGAAATCCAGCGAAAAGACAAAACTTCAAAAAGAAAGGAGAGATCAAGTATATCGGCAACAATGCCATATAACTCCAAAGGAACTTCACCGCCAGTGAGGGCTTTGATAAGTTGAGCAGAATCCGACTTACAGACCAATCTCTTGATACCCAGGATGTGGCTTTCTTTAATCGCTTGTCTCAAAGCCATGCTCTCTGCTACCAGAACTGATCCCACTGCACTCACCGTCGAGAAATTCGATGCAATTGTCTCTTGCTTTTTGATGATCCATCCAAGTCCCGCCCTTTGTGAAGAAGCGCGCCACGCAGCATCAGAGCATACCATGGCACAATTAGGTGGAACGAGAGGTAGAGGTGATAACTTCCCGGGTGGCTTTACCAACTTTTCCTGCGCAGCAGTCCATTCCCTCGCCATTTGTAAAGCTCTAGAAATTGTTTCCTCCTCTGTCACATGTTTATCGTTAAAGCAGAGATTGTTCCTGGATATCCAGAGCTGCCACAAGATTCATGGTGCTAAGTGTCCCGCTGCCAAACCTGTAGGAGGAAGACAAGTTTTTCCACATAAACTCAACCATACTTCCGATAAATCTATTGATCCACTCAGGTCCACTTCCGGTGTGACAGGAATAGCTTCCCACACATTCCGAGCGTAGGGGCAGTGGAGAAAGAGATGATTTATAGATTCTGGTGTATTGCATCGTTTGCAGCGGGTGTCTACAGTAATGTTTCTAATCGCCAACAGCTCCCCCACTGGTATAGCTCTTTGGAACACCTTCCATAAAAATAGCTTGATTTTTGGTGAAGTATTTAGCTTCCAAACACTTTTAAACCAATCAAACTCTCTGTGTTCTTCGGCGAAATTGATCTCCTCCTCTTTGAGTTTGAGAGCGACGTGGTATCCAGACTTATTAGTGTATTCCCCTGTCCGAGTGCCAAGCCAAACCCTCTTATCCGGAGCCCCCGATAAGCTTGGCTTGATGGTTTTGATCTTTTCTTTCAGGTGAGGAAGCAGATTTTGTAGTTTCTCATCGTCCCAGTCATTTACACCTTGCTGGAAAAGGTCTGCTACTGTCAAGTTCATGTCGGTTTCGAGCTGGTCCTATTGGTCCCTCCTGCTCCATGAGGCTCAGCCATGGAGTGTACCAAACCTTGATAGCCTTTCCATCTCCAACGACCCAGCCTAGGTTTTCTGCTAGCAAGTCTCTTCCTATCAGGATTTCCTGCCATCCATAAGAGGCAGATGACGTTTTTTTACATTCAAGGAAACTCTCTTCTGCACAATACTTTCCCAATAAAATACGCGAGAGCAAGATGTCGGGATTGTTCAAGATTCTCCAGCTTAACTTCCCAAGAAAAGCATCATTAAAGGCTTGGAAATCTCTGAATCCCAGCCCTCCTATCTCTTTGGGTTTCGACATTGTGTCCCAGGAGGTCCATGCGATTTTACGCTTTCCATTACTATCATCCCACCAGAATCTCGTAACTTCTGATTGGATTCTTTTGCAAAGCGAGACAGGAAGTTCGAAGCTTGTCATTGCATATGACGGAATGCGTGAGAGGACACTCTGCAGCATCGTCGTGGCAATGGAAACTATATCATGGTTTTATCATATCTATTGAGAAGCTTACATAACATTTGGTTTCTTCCAATACATTTTTAAGAAACATAATAATAATTAGTGAAAATTCCATAAAATTACTCCAATTAAATTTAATTAAGATTTTAAACACCTAAATTTTAAGTACCTGTTTTAATATCCAAACTAATTGGTTTGCTCATTTTAATATACTTATTTTAAAATGTGTTCATAATAATACCCAAAGTATGCTTATTTTTTTAAAAAAAAGTTTCAAACAAAACTTACAAAATCTCTAAAATTGAAAAAAAATTCTTAAAATTTCAAATTTTCTTTTATGTTGTAAAAATAAAAGTAACTAAATTTGGATAATTTAAATTTTTATAATACCAGTTTTAGTTTAAATTTAAATTTAGTTTGTTTTCTGAAGTTTAAAATTAATTAATTTATTTTATCCAAAATTAAGTTTTTCTAATTTTAAAATATTACATAAAATTTAGTTACTTCTATTCTTAAAACGTAAAATAAATTTTGAAATTCAATCTTCGAGATTTTTAGAAAAAAATCTAAACACAATGGTTGAAGTACACTGTTGATGAGACAATATGATAACGGAAACAATGTAAACTTAATTATTGGTCAAAGTACTTCAACATCTGTGTCCTGATAGATAATGGGATAACGACGTTGTGAGTACCATCCGTCCAAGTCAAACTCCCGAAAAAGTAAATAGAATTGGCTTTGTGAGTTGTGGAGACAGTGACTTGATAGCTGAGTTTCTTAACTTTGGAGTTAAAGACCAATCTGTTGGGCGTGACGGAGATTTTGACACCCATAGGAGGCTGAACGATGAGTTTATATACGGAGTTGACGGGTCCAACGTTCGTGACGGTTCTAGTGAGAGTCACATCTTCCTTGAGGAATGGAATGGTGATAGACGGCAAATTGAGATCGAGCATAGACGGCCTTGGACTCGGACATTTATATAGACTTTTTTGCTCTGATATTGTGGTAATGTACTTCTCCTCGTAATTAGAAGCGCACATAAAACGCCTGTAGTCTTCTGCGTCTGCATCATAGACAAGACCAGGGTTTGCTGCTTTTTCCGGGTTCACTAGTCCTCCCCCGAAATCAAAAGGGTCAGCTAGTTTCCGTGATAATCCTTCTGAGAAGATAGGTTCTCCATGGGGATCCGTTGTGGAAGCTTAACCAAGTAAGAAGTCAATTCATTAGATCACTAAAAATAGCTCAATTCAAATATTTAATTTGATATGTAAAATAATAATTACGGCAAGACATATAATATTCTGTTTGTTATAGTATTGTCGATTTAAAGTCGTATGAATATAATTTTACCTGAAGTGATGAGAGCTGATTTAAGCATGGCAGGAGACCAATCAGGGTGCACGGCTTTAAGTAGAGCAACCACACCGGCAACCGCAGGTGTTGCCAATGAAGTACCAGATTCAGCCGCAAATCCGTTCTGAGAGGTCACTTTTTCTGGGGTACAAGCTGCCATTATGGATACAGCTGGTGCTGCGATATCAGGCTGTATAACATAATGTTAGTGTTTTGTGAAAAAAAAAAGGAATGTAGTTAAACTTTGCTATATTATATAGAAAGACTAATCAAATTGGAAAAAAAAAAAAAAAAATTGTTACCTTGAGAACATATGGAGATACAGAATTGGGTCCTCTGCTGGAGAAGTCAGCAACTTTAGTAGCTACAATTGGTCCGGTGAGTTTGATTGAAGGACTCATTTTTATGGTTGGCTTACTGTCATCAAGAGAGACTATTAACAACTTGCAAAAGTGATCATATTAATTAATCAGTGGTATAAATAAATAAATACCTAGTGGATTTTATGTAGTTCAACATTGTGGTCCCTTGTCCATAGTCGATATTGGTCAGAATCATATGTCCGGAAACAATCACCATATCACTTCTTCTGCCAGCAATGATTAAACCCTTCGCCTCAACTTCCATTTGTTGATTTAAATAATCATCTGCAGTTTCTTCACTTTCAGCAGTTATAAAACAAAGCACCATTTTTCCTTTTGCTTCACTAGTTATCTTTTTTGAGCTGTCTACGTATATGAGTTCTGCTTGGAATTCAGGTTTTACGGATGGGGTTCGCGCCTACATATAAATATATAGTAACACATTAGGATGTTACATGTAGAAATTGGCTACACATACGTTAGTTTTGATATGTTTTTACCAATAATGTCACATTGTTTCCTAGTGTCAAAGGTGTGGAAACCACCGGTCAAGGTTGGTGCCAGCCACTGTTATTATCCATGGAGCTATGTTCTGGACTGAGTAAGCATCCGTCCGAGTTGCCGGCTGGCATGAGCACTGTAATGCCCTTGGAGATTGCGTGGAAAGCTCCATAGGAGAACACATTATTGACGTCGATTTCACTTAATATAGGGATCGACCTTCCTAAAGAAATCGATATCACGTCCACCCCGTCCCTATGGCATCGTCCATGGCCTTTAGTACGTCAGGCCGCGGATGAGCCATCTTCTCTCTGCCAACACACTTTGTACATGGCGATACGTGCTTTAGGTGCCCCGCCTCTCGCTGTACCCATTCCAAACCCGTGGTCACTCACATTTGGGACGAAGCCTGCTGCTATGGAGGCCACATAGGACCCGTGAGGCAAGGCTTCCCTCGCAGACATGTATTCTGTGTCTATTATTCCGCTGTCCGTTTTGTTTTTCTTGAACAGGCCGTCCATGTAATACCTTGCTCCTATCAGCTTGTTGTTGCAATGCTTCTTCGAGTCGAAATTTACACCGTCCACACAGGTTCCTTTCCATCGTTTCGATCGGCCCTAACCCTTTGTCACTAAAGGACGGCGACTCTGGCCACACGCCTAGGGACACATACACACATATATAAGTCGTCAAAAATTATGCATTTGGAGGATCTCTATGCAAACTTTATATTAAAGGTACGTACCTGAGTCCAAGATACCGATGATGACATCCTCACCCATCTTGGCATCATGAAGAAGTCCTTTAGGTGAACTTGGAGAAAGCCCCAAGTAATCAAATACCCTTGTTGTTTGAGGCTCGTAGAAAGTATTGGGTGACACTTGAACTACATCCGGATGCTCTAAAATATATATGAGAACTCAAATCCATTATTTATAATTAACCTCTTATTAAATGTGCTTTTATAATAATATGAATTTTCTTAAAGTGCGCACCTGCGATCTTTTCGCTTGAGAATCCGTAAGATGGGCGGCAAAGCCGGAGAAACCCTGTCGATAGCTATGAACCATGGACTCACTCGCATCTTTCTTGCTGCAACCATATTTCAACAAAACCCGTTATAGTTATAATGATGTTAATTTCAAGAATATTTTGTTGCATATGTCAAGACTTTTTTTGGGGTACCTTCCAAGCAATGATTCTAACATGCGGAGATGCGAGGCAGTTACAAGCTCCGGGTCATTATGCTCTCTTTCACCAAGGTACACTATGTGGATCTATATATGCAATGCACATTAATTAATCATTCCTTTAACCGATCGAGTTTATGATTCCGTTACCATTATTCTTTTGGAACACTATGATTCCATTACTGTATAATAACATAATTATTGTGACACATTAGATACCTTTGTCTCCTCAGAGGCTCCTCCTCCTTCCACAATGCTAAACTCCACGTTGAGTATCAATACAGCACTCATCACCCCAAAAACCCACCATGAGACTTGAGAATTCATTTTTAAGGAAAAAAACATTCAAGAGATCAGTCAATGTCACACGGTTGGTGAATGTAATTTGCAAAAGAGATAATGGTCTTGTATTTATAACAACGTTTCCGTGATCTAAAATAAACAAAAAAACAGCTATGTTGGAAAACTACCTATTTACCTTCTTCTGACATTATTAGGTTGTAAAACTCAACTACTCTTCTGGTATTTGTTTAATGTACACCAATATTTATATTTTTCTCTGTTTCATCGTTACTGTGCTAATAATATCGACTGGAGGTTAAAAAAGGGTAATAATATCTACTGGCTTAGTTTCTGGTGGCATTATTAGGTTCTAAACGCTAACTACTCTTCTGGTATACATTTGCTTAATTTAAAACAAAAATTTCTAGTTTATATTGAATACTTTTCGAGAACATATGCTTTCGTGGACCAGTTCCAGCAACAAATTTGGCAAAACTCATTGATAAAATTTGAAAATTGGTTGGTAACTATTCAGAGATCAGGAAACAAGGTAGTTCGAAGCCTTTTTCGCTTGGTGGTTAACATACACCTAAGAGACTATACTAGTTTAAATTGATGTAATCTCATCGTTTTCTATTTGTAGTCACACCAGTTGTAAGAACTTTTTTTTGGCTAAGTACAGTTTTATATGCATTCTACAAATTTAGGGTTTGGATAACTTCAGTGGTTGTCGGTATGGACATGTAAGAAAACATTCACACAGAAGAGAACTTTATCCAAAAGTTCTATCCAACGGGGTTCTATCCATTGGAATTCTAAATATATATATGTATGTATGTATTTATTATATATATATATAGTTGTAGGATCCACTAAATAGTCCTAAAATCAAAGGTTTTTAGAACTTTTAGGTAAGTTTCTAAACTATTTATTGGACCCTACAACTACATACATTTATACAATAAATACATACATACAAATACATATTTAGAATTCTAATGGGTAGAATTTCCCATTGGAGATGATCTAAGAGAGTGAACAGCGGTGCCTTTTAGCAGCAAATTATGAGTTTTTGGTGTTTCTTTAAAACCTCACTACGTTGGACTGGAAAGCATTCACTAAAGCCACCAATATTAAGAAAATGACTTCTTCGAAATTCTTTGTATGATTCCACAGGAAAGCTAAATAACGAAAAGAAAATATTTTTGTTAAAAGTTTTGCACTGAAAATTTTGTGATCAGTAATTTAAAATTTTAATGTCAAAGGACAGTGGTTTTGTTAGAAAATATCATAAAATCATATGAGTACCAAGTTCTATTTAACAGATATACAGATTAAAAGTATATCTATCATTTAAATTAAATAATACACCATATAAAAATTTATAAATGTT
The DNA here is from genome assembly GCA_016771965.1 of Brassica carinata. Lineage (NCBI taxonomy): Eukaryota > Viridiplantae > Streptophyta > Magnoliopsida > Brassicales > Brassicaceae > Brassica > Brassica carinata. Next base: position 129,410 of record JAAMPC010001626.1, read on the forward strand.
TAAATTTAAAATTTAGAAATATGTATCAACTGATAAAAATAAATATTTATGTAATTTTAACTTGATGAAATTAATAAAACATATTTTACAGATTTTTTTATTTAAAAATATTTTTAAATAAAATTATTTATTTAACAATATCTTTTATAAAATACCTTATTATGCACAGAACAAAAGGTATTACTTAGTTGAAAATGTATTTTGGCGGTATCATTATATTTCAGTGGACTTAAATGTGGCAATGGAAACTATATTATGGTTTTATGATATCTATTGAGAAGCTTACATAACATTTGGTTTCTTCCAATACATTTTTAAGAAACATAATAATAATAATTAGTGAAAATTCCATAAAATTACTCCAATTAAATTTAATTAAGATTTTAAACACCTAAATTTTTAGTACCTGTTTTAATATCCAAACTAATTTTTTTGCTCATTTTAATATACTTATTCTAAAATGTGTTCATATTAATACCCAAAGTATGCTTATTTAAAAAAAAGTTTCAAACAAAACTTACAAAATCTCTAAAACTAAAAAAAAATTCTTAAATTTCAAATTTTCGTTTATGTTGTAAAAATAAAAGTAACTAAATTTTGGATAATTTTAAATTTTTATAATACCAGTTTTAGTTTAAATTTAAATTTAGTTTGTTTTCTGAAGTTTAAAATTAATTAATTTATTTTACCCAAAATTAAGTTTTTCTAATTTTAAATATTACATAAAATTTAGTTACTTTATTCTTAAAACGTAAAATAAATTTTGAAATTCTATCTTAGAGATTTTTTAAATTTTTTTTGAATCTTATTAATAATTTTGATTAAAGTTAGCATAGTTTGGGTATAAAATGATCATAGTTTTAAAAAGTTAGTGTATTAAAATGAACAAATAGTTTGGGTATTAAACCCAATCTCTATAATATTATTTGAGAAGTAAGTTTCCTATGTGTCGTGCTCACGTCAATTCTCACGATGGTTGTTTACATTGATACCCTTAATGAATTAAAAATATTATATTTAAATACTATTATTGAATTTTTATTTAGTTTCCTTTATAAAATTTTCCAAATAACATATATAATAAAAAGGAAACATTTATAAAGTTAAAAAAAAAATTTAAAACGAAATTATATGTATAAATAATAAGATTTCATTAAAAAGGAAAGTTCACAAAATAGTAATATTCCAATTTTTAAAAAGAAATTGATAACATAAAATATACTAATAAAATACTTTCTTTATAATTATATTTTCACAGATAATCTTGATATTATAAAAAAAAAATTTCTTGTAAAAAACAATTTTAAACAGTAAAAAAATATATTTTCAAAGTAATAGAAATATTTTTATATATTTATCTATTGTTTTAGATGATTACATAAAATAATTAAGTAACATAAACTGATATATCTTTAATTGACTAAAAATAGTTTATAATTAGTATTATTGAAATGTTATTTTTTCTTATATTTAGTTGATTGTAATATCTTTCATTTACAGCAAAAAAAAATCTAATTTAATAAATATTCATAAAATTTTAAGAAATTATAAAAATATTTTAATTATTGTAAATATTGATATGTCTTCATGAGCTTCCAAAAAAGTATCAGTTACTTATATATGTAACTTCATGTAGATCATCGCTTTATTTTCTAATATCTTTAAAAATAACATTTAATTTGAAATATATTATGAAATTACATGCACATTTAATGATAAATAAAATTAATTTGACTTGACTTAATTATAATAAAAATAATTATACTTCCATTTGAATTTAAAAGAATATATGTAACTCAATATATTCATAATATGAGTGACTCGAATAATCCAACTTAGATCTAAAATCATAGATTTAACTATAATAATAAAATATAATTTTGAAATAATAATAATACTTTATTTTATAAATATAAATTATAGGAAGACTCAAAACACATAAACAAATGAAAATAAAATATTAACCAACTGTTACAATTTAGTTCTTTTATAAAATTTATATATATGCATGAGACTTCAGAATAATATCATTATATTAATTTACGTAATTTGGAATCAAACATTTTAATTTATTTTTTATTTCATTCTAAGCACAATATATCTTAAATTATACATAATCTTCCTAATATATATTTACATATGTAAGAAAATAACCAACCTAAATGAAAATAAGAAAATTAATCAAAATTTTAATAGATTGAAAATAAAAAAATATTATAGTTGAATTCAGAGAAATATATGCAATCCAATATACTCAAATGATAGTTAAATCGACTAGATCTAATCTAACATATCTAAAATCATATATCTAATTAAATTAATATAATTTTATTAATATATCTTATGTATAAAAATTATAAATTAATTTAAAATCAAAATTACATAGCAATAAATTATTATAATATATATTTTACGTTATAAATATTTATATCCGTGTATGAGCACGGGAAAATCACCTTGTAACAAATAATTAGGGTATTAAAAGGTTAATGAAATTTAATTGGGATATTTTTACGAAATTTTCTCTAATGATTATAAGAAATAAGCAATGCCAAGTTAAAGTTGATGTGGATTTCGATGATAATGTTCTTTAAAAAAAACAACTGTTGATATTATGAGCATTGAGACAGGTTCTGCTCTTACTTTGCAAGGCACTGGAAACCAATTTAAACACAACGGTCGAAGTACACTGTTTTCAAAAAACTCATTGACTCAATATCATTATGAGATGATGAGACGATATGATAATGGAAACAATGGTAAACTTATTGGTCAAAGTACTTCAACATCTGTGTCCTGATAGATAATGGGATACTGACGTTGTAAATGCCACCGTCCAAATCAAACCCCCAAAATAATAAATAGAATTGGCTTTGTGAGTTGTGGAGACAGTGACTTGGTAGCTGAGTTTCTTAACTCTAGAGTTAAAGACCAATCTTTTGGGCGTGACGGAGATTTTGACACCCATAGGAGGCTGAAGGATGAGTTTATATACGGAGTTGACGGGTCCAACGTTAGTAACGGTTCTAGTGAGAGTCACATCTTCTTTGAGGAATGGAATGGTGATAGACAGCAAATTGAGATCGAGCATAGATGGCCTTGGACTCGGACATTTGATGGTTTGCTTTGATATTTTAGTGATGGACATCTCGTCATAATTAGAAGCACATAGAAAACGAATATAGTCTTGTACGTCTGCATCGTAGACAAGACCAGGGTTTGCTGCTTTGTCTGGATTCACCAACCCTCCCCCGAAATCAAAAGGGTCAGCTAGTTTCCGAGATAATCCCTCTGAGAAGATAGGTTCCCGTAGGGATCCGTTGACGAAGCTTAACCAAGTAAGGAGTCAATTGATTTAGATCATTAAATAACTTAATTCAAAAACTTAAATTTGATATGCAAAATAATAAATTTATTTTATGGTAGGACATATAGTATAGTGATTTATTATATTATGGTTGATGTGCCGATTTAAAATGATATGAATATAATTTTTACCTGACGTGATCAGAGCTGATTTAAGCATGGCAGGAGACCAATCAGGATGCACAGCTTTGAGTAGAGCAACCACACCGGCAACCGCAGGTGCTGCCATTGAAGTACCAGACATAGCCGTGAATCCGTTCTCGTAGTTCATTTTTCTGGGGTACAAGCTGCCACTATGGACACACCTGGTGCTGCGATATCGGGCTGTATGCATAACGTTGGTGTTCGGTGGAAAAAAAAAATAAGGAATGTAGTTAAACTATAGTACTATACTAATTATATAGAAAGACTAATCAAGTTGTGTTGAGACCAGGAATCTGCAAATAAATGTGTTCGATGCTGCTTTGTGGTTACACAAGTCATATGGTGTTATAACGTGGCGTGATCTTATTGGTTGAAGATATTAATTACGATTTGGCAAGATATCTATCTTATTAAAGTAGAAGTACCTTTTAATTCTGTTTGGAAACAAGAATATCAGTAAAAAAAAGAATATATATGTTATTTCGAAACATAGATAGCAATATTAAAAAAAAAATGGGCTTATGTTATTAAGAAAAATTGAAAGTCCATTATATTATGAGAGACTATATATTTGGGTCAGAATTAAAATATACGAAAATGATCCAATCTAACATGTTTTGTCTAAAATAATCATAAAACAAAATTTAAAGTCTATATACATATCAAAATATTAATTTAAAATTGTTTATATCAAAAAATTTTATTAAAATATACATATATTAAAAATTTTGATTTTTACTAAAATATATTTTCCAATAACCATTATAAAAATATTTTAAATATATATATATATATATATAAATGCAATTCAAACCCCAATTTCAAACACAAACTTAAATTATGGTTTTATATTTTAAATTAAGTTTTAAAATATAATATATATGATGGTACGTATAAAATACTATTAATTATATGATGGTACATATAAAATGCAATTAATTATATGATAACATATATATGATATATAATAGTGACGTGAAAAATAACTAGCAACATATTTTTGAAAATAATATGTGTAGTATTATATTATATTTAAAATAAAAACAAAATAACATTTAAAACAAAATAATAATATAACACTGTCTACTTACGACCAATGTTTACAAAAATTTAGAATATATATACAACAGATTTTTAAACATAATAAAAACTTTAAAAAAAGAGTTATATATTGGTTAAATCAGTGGTTCAATCAGTACTAGGTTCCGGGTTAGTGGTTTTTACGGGTTTTATTGGGTTTTTAAATTCTGTTTTTTTTTTCACAAAACCCGGACTGAATTTATCTTGGGTCACCGGATTTACCGGTTCAACGTGGATCCAGATCGGGTTTCAAAATACTGGTTACAACAAATATATATTTATTTAAAAGAGAAAGTAAACACCAGTGCGGGTGCACGGCTCAAAATCTAGTAATGATTGAAGTTTAAAGATAAAGTTCAATCAAGAGATTTAGACTTATCATGATTAAACGAAGATTAGTTTGAAGGATTAAAGGGATCGAGCTTCGAGAGTTTGTCTTTGCGGTTTTTGGAGTGCAGAGAGAAAATAGTGCTTAGTGGAAGTTGAACAAGGTTTTCGTGTTGTTGAACAAGTCGGAAAACTTGACTGTTAGATTATGGCTGGGTAGATTAGAAATTGGAGTGTCGATTCACAGGTGGTGAAGTTGAGTAAACCTGATTAAACAAAGAGTATAATTTGTTTAAGAGATTTCTAATAAAGACAACATATATTTGGAGAATCTTGTTCATTAGTATTTTTTGTTTCTGTGTTCTTAGTTCTTACAATTGGTATCAAAGCTAGACATGGGCGTTCGGTGGCCCATTCGGTATCGGTCCGGGCGATTCGGATTTTCGGATTTTTGGTGTTATGCTCAGAAGTACCATTCGGGTTTTATAAATTATCGGATCGGATTCGCTTCGGTTCATTCCGGGTTTGGTTCGGATCGGATGTAACCAACGTTTAAAATCGTCCAAAAAAAAACTTTTTAAACCTCAAAAATTGACAAAAAAAAATTCAAAATATATAAATTATTTACAAATGTAGTTAAATATTAGTTAAATCATCTAAATTAGCTAAAAAATATTCAAAATAACAAATAAAACAAACTACAAAAATATTTTGAATACTCTAAAATATTTAAATCACCTTAAGTTATATAAAAATATTAACATATTTAACTAATTTCGGATATTTTTGGATCCTAGTTCAAATTTCGGTTCGGTTCAGATTATAACCAAACTCCAAAGTACTAAGCTCATAAGTCCCGTTCGGATATTTTTGTATAACAGTTCGGATTCGGTTTCGGTTTTTCCGGTTCGGGCTTAGGTAGGTACTTCGGATTGAGTTAAAAACGCCCGGGTCTAATCAAAGCATGTCACCTACCTAGATCTAGATATCTATAACAGGTTGAGGTCCTGCGGCTCATAAATCACTCAGATGAAAACAACTTTGGGCAGTGGGGTACGCATGCGACAGCAACTCAAAGGGATTGAGGAAGACGTCTGGACAGCGGTTGAAACATGATGGACAGATTCAACAGTCTTTACTGAAGAGGATGAGGAGATACCTAAACCTAAAAATTAGTGGACAAAGACAGAAAAGACTGCATCAAGACTCAATGCGAAGGCGCTATCAGAGATCTTTAACGCCATTAATTTCCATCAGTTTAAACTCGTGCAAGGATGTTGTTTAGCTAAGGATGCATGGGGCACATTTGTGGAATACTATGCGGGAACGTCCACAGTTAAAAGAGCAAGACTAGACTATTTGCCCTCCCAGTTCGAGAACTTGAGAATGGCGGAAGAAGAATCTATCACGAGCTTTAGCTCAAAGCTGAGTTCTATTGCAAACGAAGCAATTGTCCTTGGTAAGAACTTTAAGGATAAGAAATTGGTCAAAAAGCTGATAAGATGTCTTCCAGAAAAGTTTGCATCCTATAAGGCATTGTTCAAGGTTGGGATGAATACAGATGAGACGAGATGAGATATTCACAGTTGGTTGGGATTCTTAAAGCAAAAGAGATGGAAGCAACTACCTGTTCAACCAAGATAGGAAAAGAAACAGTTTTTGCTGCTGAGAAAGAAATTGATAGATTTCAGTCACTTCATGAAAGTCTATATCAAAAATTGGACGAATGTGTTGGATTGCTGACACAAAACTTCAAGGAGGCTTTAAGGTAACTTAAGAAAGAGCAGAGAAGGAACTCTAACTCAGGTGAGGGTTGTACTATTAAAGATTGTCAAACATGTGATTGTCACTACCATGATGTGTGCAAGAGACAATCTGAGCTTGAACGTCCATATCGTCAGAAGAGAAGTGATGAAAAGCTTAGTCTTGTAGCTCTTGTTGGAATAGAAAGCGATGAAGAAATTGAGCTAGATTCTGATTCTGATAGTGATGGAGAGATAGATGTGAAGGCTGAATATCGTAAGCTCTATGATAGTTGGGTTAAATTGAGCAATGAGAATCTGAACCTACTCAAGAACAAGGCTACTAGAAGCTCAGATTAATGTAATAGAGATGGAAAAGCCTACGACATTGATGCTGGAGACGTCAACATGTTCAACGAAGGATAACGGGTTCCGAAGCAGACAGAAGCTGAATAAGAAAATACATGTGTATTGGAATCAAAGATAAATAGGTTATCAGATCTTTTGTCAGAAGAAAAGGAGAAAAGCAGAAATCCTGAGCATAATTTGAATGAAAACAACAAGAAGATCATGATGTTAAGCAAAGGAACAAAGGATTTGGATACTCTTCTTACCATGGGACAGCCTGCAAAACAAAATTGGGGTCTTGGATACATAGGCAATCGTGTGTCAAGCTCTAGCAGTGGAACAAATCAAGCATGTCTCACCAATTTCTTTCGTGCTGAACCAGTTTCTGATATTAAACCAAAGGAGGTTGAATCGCATCAAACCTGTCCAAGCCAAAAAGTACTCGCTGAACAGAAAAATCAGAATGTCAAACAAGGCTGCTACTTCTGTGGGAAACCTGGACACATACAGAGATATTGTTATGCTTTGGAAAGAGAGAATAAGTCAAGGAAGGCTGGAGAACGTAGTCTCAACTATTGATGTTACTCTTGTAGGAAACTTGGGCATACTCATCGATTTCGCTATGAGCGAATCAAAAATATCAAGAAGGCTTGGAGTGAAAACAAATGTTATGTTGAGCCAAAAAGCTATGGTAAGGTATAGATTGTAAAATCAGATTTGTATTCCAAATGCAAGGAGACAATTCAAGAGCTTGTGTGCAATGTAGCATGTTCAGAAAAATTGGGATGCACGAATGTCAACAGGAGATGGGTGAATACTGAAGTTGTTCGAGGTATACTCAGGCATGTTAATGAAACCAATGCTTTATGCCTGGCATGAGCAGGATGAGGTTCCAAGAGATGTGACAAAGGCATTATTTGTTATGGAGATTTTCAAAGAGTTTTGTCACTCAAGCAGGGGGAGATTGAAGAGTTGTTTCAGTATGATGATACTTAGTTGAGGGGGATTTTCTTGCAATTGTTAGCTAGTAAGCTTGAGCTGTAAAACTCAGTGAAAAAATGGAAGATTGTTGAGACCGGGAGTCTGCAAATAAATGTGTTCAATGTTGCTTCGTGGTTGCACAAGTCATAAGGTGTTATGACGTGGCGTCATCTTATTGGTTGAAGATATTAATTACGATTTGGCAAGAGATAATGATTGAAGTTTAAAGATAAGGTTGAATCAAGAGATTTAGACTTATCAAGATTAAAAAAACGAAGATTAGTTTGAAGGGTTAAAGGGATCAAGCTTTGAGAGTTTGTCTTTGGAGTTTTTGGAGTGCAGAGAGAAAACAGTGTTTTGTGGAAGTTGAACAAAGTTTTCGGATGTTGAACAAGTCGGGAAACTTGACTGTTAGATTATGGTTGGGTAGATTAGAAATTGGTCAGTGTCAAATCACAGGTGGTGAAGTCGAATAAGCCTGATTAAACAAAGAATGTAATTTGTTTAAGAAATTTCTAATAAAGAAAACAAATATTTGGAGAATCTTGTTCATTAGTATTTTGTGTTTCTGTGTTCTCAGTTCTTACAAGTTGTTACCTTGAGAACATATGGAGATACAGAATTGGGTCATCTGCTGGAGAAGTCAGCTACTTTAGTAGCTACAATTGGTCCAGTGAGTGTGATTGACGGTCTCATTTTTAGGGTCGGCTTGCTGTAATCAGAAGTGAGACTTTAAACAACTTGCACAAGTGATCAAATTACTTACCAGTGGTAATAAATAAATACCTGGTGGATTTTATGTAGTTCAACATTGTAGTCCCTTGCTGATAGTCGATGTTGATGTAAATCATACCTAAGAAAACTGTCATTATATCATTTCTTCTACCGGCAATGATTACACCTGCCGCTTGAACAACCATTTGTTGATTTATAAAATCATTTGCAGCCTCTCCATTTTCAGCAGTTATAAAACCTAGAACCATTTTTCTTCTGCTTCACTGGTCATCTTCTTTGAGCTGTCTACGTATATGAGTTCCGCTTGGAATTCAGGATTTGCGGATGGGGTTCGTGCCTACATATATATAGTAACACATTAGGATACAGTTACATGTAAAAGTTGGCTAGTTTGAATATGTTTTTTTTACCAATAATGTCACATTGTTTCCTAGTGTCAAAGGTGTGTGAAACCACCGGTTAAGACTGGTGGCAGCCACTGTTATTATCCATGGAGCTATGTTCTGGACGGAGTAAGCATCAGGTCCAAAGTTGCCGGCTGCCATGAGCACTGTAATGCCTTTGGAGACCGCGTGGAACGCTCCATACGAGAACACATTATTGACGTCGATTTCACTGATTATAAGGATCGCCCTTCCTAAAGAAATGGATATCACGTCCACTCCGTCGGCTATGGCATTGTCCATGGCCTTTAGTATGTCCGCGGTCGCGCATGAGCCATCTTCTGTTTGCCAACACACTTTGTACATGGCAATACGTGCTTTAGGTGCCCCGCCTCTCGCTGTGCCCATCCCAACCCCGTTGTCACTCACATTTGGGACGAAGGCTCCTGCTGCTGTGGAGGCCACATTGGACCCGTGAGGCAAGGCTTCCCTCGCTGACATGTATTCCGTGTCTGGTATTCCGCTGTCCGTTCGGTTGTTTTTGAAGAGGCTGTCCATGTAATACCTTGCTCCTATTTAGCTTGTTGTTGCAATGCTTCTTCGAGTCGAAATTTACACCGTCCACAGACGTTCCTTCCATCGTTTCGGGATCGGCCCTAACACTTTGTCACTAAAGGACGGCGACTCTGGCCATACGCCTATGGATATATATATATATATATTATTAGAAAGCTTGAGCTCAGAGTAAAAGGTTTGTTATTCACATGTAAAATGCTCAAGTTAGTTTACAATCTGTACCGAGTAAAGTATATATACATACGGTTTAGTGATAAGAAACTAAACCATTGGTTAGGCGAAAGGAAACCTTAACCAATCTAACCAGAATTTGGTTTACATAACTCTAATACCCCCCCCCTCAAGATGGAAGACATAAACTATGTATTCGCATCTTGTCAATCAAACTTTTGAAGAGAGCTGGTTGAACTGCTTTGGTAAGAACATCTGCAAGCTGAAGATGAGATTTAACATGTAGAGTCTTCAAGAAACCACTCTTCAAGCGTTCACGGACCACATGGCAGTCAATCTCAATATGTTTCGTTCGCTCATGATAGACTGGATTAGAAGCAATATACAGAGCTGATTGGTTGTCGCAAAACAGAGTAACTGGTGCCAGCGGAGGACAATGCATCTCTGTTAATATAGTAGTCAACCAAATGAGCTCACAAGTAGCATCGGCCATGGCGCGATATTCAGCTTCAGAGCTACTCCTTGATACCGTCTGTTGTTTCTTCGATCTCCATGATATTAGAGAATCTCCCAAGAACACACAGTAACCGGTTATAGACTGACGAGAATCCTGACAAGCAGCCCAATCAGCATCTGAGTATGCTGTAAGTTTCATCTGAGACGAAGCTGAGTAGAAGAGACCTTGAGCAGGGTCAGTCTTCAAATAGCGTAGAACTCTATAAGCTGCCTGGAGATGAATGTCAGTAGGAGCAGACATGAACTGGCTAAGCTTGTGGACTGCGTATGTTATATCAGGACGGGTATGAGTAAGATATAACAACCGTCCTACAAGCCTTCTGTATACTGCAGCATCAATCAAGGCAGTGCCAGTAGTAGATGAAAGTTTAGCATTAGGTTCCATAGGAACAGAGAGAGGTTTGCAACCAAGTAAGCCTGCTTCTTCAATAAGCTCCAATGCATACTTTCGTTGATTAATCGAGATGCCTAACTCATTTCTGGCAATCTCAAACCCCAAAAAATATTTTGCTGGACCAAGATCACGTAGCTTGAAAGCGGATTGGAGTGTCGTCTTGAAAGTAATCACAGCAGAATCATCATTCCCAACAATTAGAATGTCATCGACGTAAACCAGAACTGCCAGAAATTTCTTGTTGACATATTTGATGAAGAGGGAATGATCAGAATGTGTCTGAATAAATCCATCACCCAGTATCGCCTCGGAGAGCTTGTGATTCCATTGTCTAGATGCCTGCTTCAAGCCATATAAGGACTTATGTAGTTTGCAAACGGAGTTCGGAGGCACTTTCTTACCCGTCAACTCTTCATAGCCCTGAGGTAAGTGCATATAGATCTCTTCATCCAAATCTCCATTTAAGAATGCATTACTGACATCGAGTTGAGTAATCGACCATCCCTTGGCAGCTGCTAATGCCATAAGAAGACGGAATGTGCCAATCTTGGCAACAGGAGAAAACGTATCCAGATAATCCAACCCCTCTAATTGAGTATAGCCTTTAGCCACAACGCGAGATTTGTGGCGTTCTACGGTACCATCAGGATTGTACTTGATGGTTTGAATCCATTTGCAACCAACAGCTTGTTTCCCTGAGGGCAGTTCACACACAGACCATGTACCACTATCTTCTAAAGAACCCATCTCAGATCTCATGGAGTTTCGAAACTCTTCTGACAGCATTGCTTCTTTGAACGTGCGAGGAAGTTTATGAGTGGTGATAGAGAGAAGGAACTTCCTATGTTCATCATCAAACTTATCATAAGAGAGATAAGAAGAAATTGGATAAGAAGTCGTGTGAGTTTGGTGAACTGGAAGAGTTGGCAATTGGTTTAGAAGAAAGCAATGATATTGATCAAGATAGGCTGGGGCTTTTGTTTGACGTTTTGATCTAGTTCCTGGTAACGGGTTAAGAGAGGAAGATGTACTAGGTTGACTGGAAGAAGATGTGTGAGGAAGGTTATCATGTGAAGGAGGAACAAATGGTTCAGAAGAAGGATCAACAAACAAATTTGGATTCGAAATATCATCACCCAAATCAAAAAATGCCGGAAAAGGAGAATCAGGAACAGGTAAAGGTAAAACATCTTGATCAAAAAACTTTGAGTAATCAGTAGAAGAATCTTGTTTTTGAAAAGGAAAAACCGATTCATGAAACACGACATTTCTAGAGACAGAGATAGTGTTAGTATCAAGATGCATAAGTTTGTAACCTTTAAAACCATCAGGGTAACCAAGAAAAACACACGGAGATGCACGAGGACTAAATTTGTGTCTATCTTTCAGCAATGTTGATGCAAAGCATAAGCAACCAAAAACTCGCAAGTGATCATATGTGGGAATGGTTTTGGTTAAAAGTTCATAAGGAGACTTGTCCTGAAGCAAAGGTGAGGGAGTTCTATTGATCAAATAAACTGCAGTTTGAACACACTCTCCCCAATATTCTAAAGGAACATGAGATTGAAACATGAGAGCACGAGCCACATTCAAGATATGTTGATGTTTTCTTTCTACAACTGAGTTTTGTTGAGGTGTGTAAGGACATGAGAAGAAATGAACAATACCATGAGTACGAAGAAGAGAAGTAAAAGCCAATTCAGGAGCATTATCAGAGCGAATTGCTTTAATGTTCATATGATATTGGGTTTTGACAAACTGAATGAACTCAGGAAACACTTTAGCAACAGAACTCTTGTCTTTTAACAGATACAACCAAGTAACACGAGTGCAATCATCAACCAAAGTGAAAAAATACTTGTAATCATCATGAGTTGATTGTTGAAAAGGACCCCAAACATCAATGTGTATCAAATCAAAAGGGTCTTTAGAAAGCTTTGGATTAGAAGGAAATGTGATACGTTTTTGTTTAGCCAAAGGACAAACTTTACACAAAGCAGAATGATCATCTTTAACAACAGGAATTTGAAAACGTTTTGAAAGAGTATGAATCTTGGAATGAGATGGATGTCCAAGCCGTTGATGCCAAATCTCAGAAGACACAGATGATAGGAGATGATCTTGACTATGATGCTGTGAAAGAATGCGATAAGATTCCAAAGAAGCAAAATGAGACGATGACAGGACATGAGGAGACAGAGCAGACGTATCCAGTACATATAGATTGTTGCGGAGGTTACCCTTCCCAATCATGCAACCCGGAATACGCTCCTGAAGCATTATGAATGGATTATCAGGAAAAATGAAACAATCAGTGGAAGAAAACAGAACTGTTATGGAACTATGTCGCGTAAGAGCACTGATGCTTAGCAAGTTAAATTTGAAATCCGGAATGTACAAAACATCAGTCAAAATTAGTCGTGTACTAAGTTTGATAGTGCCAGAGATAGTAACAGGTATACGAGTTCCATCTGGTAAAGTGACAGTGGTATCACTAATTGAGTTAGTGATTGAAAACATTTTCAGATCAAAACACACATGACAACTAGCACCAGTATCAATTATCCAAGCAGGATCTAAAATAGTAAGGCCATTCTTCATTCCCGCAGAGATTAAATGAGAAGTAAGAGTTTTACCTGAAGGTGGGTGATCAGAAAGAGTGTGAGCTATAAGATGAGGTTGCGGTTTAGAAGTAGAAGCCGTGCCATCAGATAAAGAAATTGTGCTGCCAGAGATCTGAGAGTAATTGTCCAGACGTGGAGTATGTTGAGTACTCAAGATATTCAGAAGTTGATGAACTTGTTCCTGTGTGACTGTCCCCAAGTGAGCTCCCTGTTGATTGTGCATTGATATACCTCCAGTATCCTGTATAACCATATTAGCCACATTTTCTTTGCGAGGTGGCCAAGACTGATCAGATTTTTGAGTAGCTGGAGTCTGAACCGGATTCTGCTGCCGAGGCTTATACCCTTGTGGATAGCCATGAAGTTTATAACACTTGTTGATAGTGTGTCCTGCCAAGCCACAATGAGAACAGATGGGACGAGACCTATTCTTGTTGTAGCCAGCATTGTAAGCCGCGACAAGAGTTGCTTCAGGAGTTGTCTGAGAGACGTTGAAAGCAACAGTGCTTGTACTCTTCATCGACCGTTGCCTCTCCTCCTGGCAAACAAGGTTAAACACCTTAGAGATATTAGGTCGTGGCTCCATCATCAAGATTTGTCCTCTAGTCGCCGTGAAAGTATCATTGAGACCGGTGAGAAATTTCAAAATACGATCTTGTTCTTCACGTTCAATGATCCTTTTCAAACTTTCACAAGTTGGACGATTACAGCAGCAAGTGTATGGACTTTCATGATTCTTCAACTCCTCCCAAAGCTGCTTCAGCTTCGTATAAAATTCACTCACAGATTGAGAACCCTGAGTCTCAGCAAAGATTTGTTGCTTTATCTCTGCAGTTCGTGGACCATCACTCTGCTTAAACTGATCATTAATGTCTAACCACATCTGTCTAGCAGTAGTTAAGTACATAATACTCTTCGCAATCGACTTCTCCACAGCATTAACAATCCAAGTACAGATTATATTGTTGCATCGAGACCAAGACGCATAACCTGGATGATTCTGATCTACTTCTGGATAAGTTCCATCAACAAACACAGCTTTATTTCGAGCACCTAAAGCCATAAGCATCGATCTACGCCAAGTATTGAAGTTGCCTAGACCAGCTAATTTCTCAGAGACGAGAGCAATCACTACAGGAAATAAGGGTTTTAATAGCAATGTAATATAGCGGAAAAGAAGTTTGTGCTATTGTATGTTTGTGGCTAGAAATATAATAGCGTTTCTTTAAGTAAAAGCTATTATATCTGAGCGCAAAATGAAATTTGTAAGCCGCATGTTTTGGGATTTTGATCTTTAGATTATAGCGAGAAAGAATAATCGTTATGGTATCCTCGACCGCTTATTTTTTTATTAAAACCCGCGAATGATAAATTTTGTGGGAAATATATCTTTGACCAAAGCAAAGAATATTTAGTACTTTTTCATTAAAACAAAAGAATATCGTCTCTGCATTTTCTCTCCCAAGGTGTTCTTCGTGAGACCCCTTCGGAATCATCGATCTCTGTCTTCTTTGTCTTCATCGATCTCTGTCTTCTTTGTCTTCTTGATCTCAGGTTTGTCTTCTTTGATCTCTGTCTTCTTTAACTTGCATGCATCATGATAATAATCGATTGCTTATTATCTCAATAGATATGTATCTATCGTCTTCCATTTTTACAATCTACAATCATGAAAATTAATCGATTGCTTATTATCTCAATAGATCTCAAAAGTGATTTTTTTTAGGAACAAATTAACATGGGGCCGAAGACACGAGGAGGAATGGTTAGAAGAAGCAGACGCTCCTAAGGTCTGGAAGCAGAAACAGAGTTCATTGAGATAACCGAAAGAATACGAAAATCGTAAGTTAAATAAGGAAAAGAAGTTGCTATTGAAGAAGAAAACATTGAGATAAGGCAAGAAAGTGCTGTGAAGTCCCGACAAAGGTTTCAAGATGTTAATGAGGCGGATGGTGATGGTGATGGTGATGATCCACATGTGGAAATTGAAGTTGAGAATGTCATTGCTGAAGAACAGTCTCAGTCCGAGAATGGAGTTATCAAGAACCTTCTCAGCCGAGAAGCTGACATGGAAGCTGAAAATGGAGTTACTCAAGAACCTTCTCAGCCGAGAAGCTGACATGGAACCTGAGAATGGATTTACTCAAGAACCTTCTCAGCCGAGAGAAGCTGACATGGAACCGAGAATGGAGTTACTCAAGAACCTTCTCAGCCGAGAGAAGCTGACATTGAAACTGAGAATGGCATTTCAGAGCAGAAGCATCGCCATCTGATGGAAAACAAAAGAAGAAAAGAGGACCCACAAAGATGCGTAAAGTGGCCAAGGATCATCAAGAGAAGGTTTCGTGTCATTCATCGAGCTTGGCGAACATGTAGGTCCTGGATCAGTGACACTTTCATCATTCCTTGGACCCCTTGTACGAACATGTGACTGTACTTCTTGATGATTGGAGGAATCTTGATAAGCGACAAAGGACACACTATGGGAGGAAATTCAGGTATATATATGCCCTAAGTCTATTGTATAATATCTTTGTAAGGATTATAATGTGTGGCATTTGCATACATTACTGCAGCGAGGTTTGATTTGAAAGAAGAGTGGCAAAAGATTCAGTCTTCAAACAGATGGGCTGTTTGTGGAGATCTGGAAAGTCAAGGCTTGTATCACAACCGCGAAATGCAAAAGCTCCACAGAGAGCAGCACTGAAACCAAGCAACATTCGATCTGTTCAGGTTTGGAGCTTGGGTTAAGAGTAGGACTTCGCCTGTGTTCAAGGTGAAATATCTGAGCATTTGGTTTTAAGTGTTTACTTGAGATTTGATTGATCAAATTTGATTTAATGATATTGTAGGCAAAGAGTGAAAAGTCTGAGCACTAAGGAGAGCTCAGATTCCTCACACCACTAGTCGTAGAGGAATGAATCGTCTAGCTTGTGAAATGGTAAGTCACAGTATGTAATTATATTATATCTGAAGATAGAACAAACTGATAAGTAAAACAATATATCACTCTTGTAGAAAAAAAGAGTGAAGACCCTAAGAAGATTAGCCGAGCAAGGTCGGATAGCAGACACACTCACTCGATGGTAGACTGTTAGACTGAGTTTGCTGAAACCATTGTAAGGTTTCATTGTCTGATTAATTAAGTTACTCTTTTTGGTATTGAAAAGGATCATAACTTATATTGTGTTTGTCTCAGGAAAAAATAATTTCACTTGATAGTCAAATGGACTCCACATCCAGTGTTAATATAAAAGAAGATGCTGTTAGTCAAGTGTTGGGAGTAGACAAACCTGGACGAGTCGAGGGTTGGGAAGAGGGATTACTGCTCTGAAACTAGCATTCTTGTCAGCTAGAGACTCCAAACTTGCCGACTTGGAAAGCGAGATTAAAGACTTGAAGATTCTGGTCCGTGACTTAGCTGGAAATAAGGTGAATTTTCTTTAGTTTTAACTGGTTATATAATGTAGAATTTCCTTGATTGATATAAAATCAATGATTCATTTTATGTTTTTACAGAAAAACAATGATGATTGTGTTTCTCCATCTGAGGCTAGTTATGTATACAAAGAAGGAACTAGAGTTCAACTACTTGATTGGTGTGAGTCAAAAGATGTTGTTGTCGCTGAAGGAGAATTCTGCTCGCTGAAGGTACATACAAGATTGGTCGATTCGATTGGTCCTAACGCCGCGGTTGTTGTAAAGTCGGTATCAAACCCGAAGGCATCTGTTTGGAGGCCAACTACGGATGTGCGTAATCTTCAGGAAGCAGCGGGATGCAAAATTCCATGGCCAATTGATAAACTGATACTAGATAGTGCATCGAACAACCATCCAGTTTCCTCGGATGTGTTAGGATCAAAGGTCATTCCATTAGCACGTATACTTACGTTTGTATTATAAAATTCAACATGATACTAACCATATGCATTGTCAATATAGAATACTACCGTAGATGATCTTGAAAGGTGCAAGATCTACGATTGGGTTAAGGGCGTCGAGGTAATCGCTGAAGGTTTTATGGGTTCGACTGACCCATATGAGATGGTGAACAATGTTCCTTTGGGTCCGAATGCTGTAGTTATGAGAGTTGCTAAGGTGATTAATGGGAAAGCTTTTCTATGGAGGCCAACAAGTGACATGACAACAATGAGTGATGCTGTTAATGAAAAGATCGCATGGCCGCTCCATAATGTATCAGTAATTAAAGTTCCGAAGATGAAGGGAAGCTAGTGTCGAAGGCCTTCATTGGTAAATTTACAAACTTCTCTCTTTACAAACTTATTTAGATGTAGTTGGTGTGATGTATTTGTTGTGCTTGTAGAGTCCAAGTGGCAGCACTAGTTCCACCCGCTCAGGTAGTAAAAGAAGTGCATCTTGTTGGACCACAACAACTCGGACGGAAAGTCGCAGAAGGCAGAGTAAGTAGTACTGATCCATTGTGTTTAGTCCATCACGTCCGTTAGGTCCCAATGCAAGTCGGGTCTGGGTTGAAGTGGCCTTGATTGAAGATGCATCTCTATGGAGACCAAACTCTTTTCTGGAAGACATATCAGATGCTGTGGGCAGCACAGTGGCTTGGCCAAATGATAAGATTCTGTATGTTTAAATGTACTCGATCGAGTATTCTCAAAGACATATTTATGGATCGGAGTATGCTTGTTTTGTTTTAAGACATATTTTGCTTGTTTGGTTGTAAGACATATTTTGTTTGGTTGTTAAGACATATTTCTAATAAGATTATGTAGGCTTGGCATATATATAAATTATAAAAATAAGTGGTCCTTTAAAATTTTTAAAAAATAAGTGTTTCAAAATAATTTATACAATTTAAGTGTTCCAATAAAATTTTTACAAATAAATTGTTCATAAAAATTTATACAATTTAGATTTTAGGGTTTATTTAGGGATTCAACCCTATTGTAACAAATTTAGGATTCAACCATATCATCATATAGAGATTCAACCCTATCATCATATAGGATTCAAAAATTTAAATTGTGTTTATAACATAATTTCCCATCATTTTCATGCATTTTCGTAATTTAAAAATAAATTAATATAGAATTGTACATAAACCAATAATTTATACAATTTAAGTGTTCCATCACAATTTTTACAAATAAATTGTTCATAAAAATTTATACAATTTAGATTTTAGGGTTTATTTAGGGATTCAACCCTATTGTAACAAATTTAAGGGATTCAACCATATCATCATATAGAGATTCAACCCTATCATCATATAGGGATTCAAAAAATTTAAATTGTGTTTATAACATAATTTCCCATCATTTTATGCATTTTCGTAATTTAAAAATAAATTAATATAGAATTGTACATAAACCAATAATTTATACAATTTAAGTGTTCCATCACAATTTTACAAATAAATTGTTCATAAAAATTTATACAATTTAGATTTTAGGGTTTATTTAGGATTCAACCCTATTGTAACAAATTTAAGGGATTCAACCATATCATCATATAGAGATTCAACCCTATCATCATATAGGATTCAAAAATTTAAATTGTGTTTATAACATAATTTCCCATCATTTTATGCATTTTCGTAATTTAAAAATAAATTAATATAGAATTGTACATAAACCAATAAGAAGGAATGGTGGGGATAGATGACGTGCCTTCATAGAAGCCGTAGGATCTGATTTTTTAATCTTTCAATATCCGTCTTTCCATCGGAGATCTGTTCATTCTCCTTCTGCGATAACTCAAATCTAGGTTTAGTTCCTTTTGCTGGCCTCCTTTTAAAAATCGAAGGTTTCAGTCGATTTCCCTCGAAGTTATATTGTTCTGATATGGAAAAAGCATGGGTTTGGCTTCCAAGGTAGTAATCTTTTCGACATTTTAATTCATGACGAGTTCTTCTTCTGTTCCAAATTTGTTGTTCTGATTCTGTTCCTTATATATATATATAGGGCTAGCCTCGAATATTTCAAGGAGCAACAGGCTTTGTTACTGCATCAGCGAGGAGGTTAGGAGATCCGACAGAAATATTATGTCCCTGTACTCACTGCAGAAACCTTTCCCATCAAGTTTTAGACAAAGTAACGGAGCATCTTGTGATTAGGGGTATGGATAAGAAGTATATGAGGAGTTCTTGTTGGAGTCTTCATGGTGAGAGAAGGTCTGATATGACTGATAGTGTCCCTCAATCAGAAACAGAGGCTTATGGTTTGCTAAGGACGGCTTATTTTGATAGTGGTGAACCTGATGAACCGCCTTCTGATGACACTGGAGGAGAGCCTGTACATGGTGAACCTGATGAAGACTCGGAGTTTAGGAAGAAGTTGAGAGATGCTGAAACTCCATTGTACTTGACATGTAGCAAGCACACCAAAGTTTCTGCGATCATGGCCCTTTACCGCATCAAAGTAAAGAGTGGAATGTCAGAGGCTTACTTTGATCAGCTACTGTCAGCATTACATGACATGCTACCAGAAGGTAATGTACTACCAAAGTCGACTGATTCGATTAAGAAGTTCTTGAAGATTTTGGGTTTGGCTCTGAAATGATTCATGCGTGCAAGAACGATTGTATTCTCTATAGGAAGCAATATGAGGAGTTGGAAACCTGCCCAAGATGTAGTGCTTCTAGATGGGAAATTGATAAGCACAGTAATGAAGAAAAGAAAGGAATTCCTGCAAAGGTCCTACGGTATTTTCCGATCAAAGACAGATTCAAGAGGATGTTTAGATCAGCAAGGATGGCTGAGGATTTGCGATGGCATGCCAACAATGCCACTGAAGATGGTATAATGCGACATCCTGTTGACTCGTTATCTTGGGCTCAAGTGAATAATAAGTGGCCAGAGTTTGCTAGTGAAGCAAGAAACCTTCGACTCGCCTGTCAACAGATGGTATGAACCCTTTCTATCCAGAACACAAAGTATAGTACTTGGCCAGTGTTGTTAGTCAATTACAACTTGCCACCAACTCTGTGTATGAAGGCTGAGAACGTCATGTTGACTATGTTGATCCCTGGACCGACGGCTCCGAGCAACAACATTGATGTTTATCTAGAGCCACTGGTTGAAGACTTACAAGAATTGTGGAGTGAGGGATTCAGGTATACGACTCATTCCTGAAAGAGAAGTTCACACTAAAAGCTATGTTGTTGTGGACTATAAGCGACTACCCGGCTCTAGGTAGTTTGGCAGGTTGTAAAGTTAAAGGGAAACAAGCATGCAATGTTTGTGGAAAGGATACACCAAATAGGTGGCTCAAGTTTAGTCGCAAGTATGTGTATTTGGGGAATAGGAAGCTTACTAAGCCCTGGACATCACTACAGACGCAGGAAAGGATGGTTTGATAATACAGTGGAGAAGGGACTGCAAACAGGATTCAAACCGGTGCAGAAATATTTGCAACACTAAAGAACTTCAGGAATGACTTTGGAAGATCTTTAGCAAAGAAAAAAAAGGAAGAGAAATGTTGTCTCAGAAGATGAGGTGGCTGAAGACTAAGAAAATGATGAAACGAGTGATCAATGGAGGTGGAAGAAACGATCAATATTCTTCGATTTACGTCTTGGAAGGTATTATAGCTATTGTTAGACTGAGATACGATTGTCACATTTTGTTTATCCATTAACTGATCATTCTGTTTTCAATGTGTTAGGATTTGCGGTCGCGTCACAACATCGACGCCATGCGTGG
Organism: Brassica carinata; assembly: GCA_016771965.1. Taxonomy (NCBI): domain Eukaryota; kingdom Viridiplantae; phylum Streptophyta; class Magnoliopsida; order Brassicales; family Brassicaceae; genus Brassica; species Brassica carinata. The sequence goes on from JAAMPC010001626.1 coordinate 150,475, forward strand.
AAAAGAACTTGTCTGATGCATTATTATCAACGCTGATGCAGAGTGCTAAGTCAAAAGATGGCCTCAAAGCGAGACAGGACTTAGAAGATATTGGAATCGGAAAAACTTGCACACACAGGTGCGGGAAAGAGATTCTACTTGCCTCCAGCAACTTATTGGCTCAGTAAGGAAGAGAAAAGATATTTTGTCAAAGGTTGTCTGCGTTTAGAGGCCACGGCGGCTACTGCGGTAATATTGCAAATGTTGTTTCAATTAACCCTCCTATGATTGGAAGTCTTAAGTCCCATGATCATCATGTACTAATCCAAAATCTGTTACCTGCTGCGTTACGAGGGTTGCTTCCAAGAGGACCAAGAGTGGCAGTAACTCGAGTATGTAACTACTTCAACAGATTGTGTCAGCGCTATTGACGCCGAGAAGCTGATAACTTTGGAAAATGAGTTTGTGGAGACAATGTGCCAACTCGAGCGGTTCTTTCCTCCATCGCTCTTTGATATCATGTTCCACCTTCCTTTACACCTAGCAAGAGAGGCACGTTTGGGAGGTCCTGTGCACTTTCGTTGGATGTATCCGTTTGAGAGGTTTGTTTTCATTTTGTTCGTAATGTAAATTGTTTATATCCTGAACTGTTTTCCAATCAACTGAGGTTTGTAACTATTGCTATATTGTTTGAGCTGTAGATACATGAAAACACTCAAGGCATATGTAAAGAATTTTGCTAGGCCAGAAGCATGTATGGCTGAGGGGTACTTAGCTGGAGAATGCATAGCCTTTTGTTTAGAGTTCCTAAAGAATTCTGTACCAGTTGAAGAAGTACTTAACCGTAATGAAGATATTCAGTCTGATGGAATGGTTCTTGAAGGTCGACCACTGCAAAGGGAACAGAGCTTATTCTTTCAGAGAAAGATAGAGACATAGCACATCGATATGTTTTGATGAATATGGCTATTATGGATCCCTATGTTGAGTAAGTTCTACTGTCCCTCTCAAATTCAGATTTTTTATCAGTCGATAACTCTCTACTTTGTTATGAGAACCAGGATGCACTTACAAGAACTGCAAGATAATGATGTTCGATTAGCAACAAATGAAACTTTGTTATGGAAGCATCACACCCAACAATTTGCTGAATGGGTGAAGAATAAGGTTTGTACAACTTCACTATCTGTTCACTTTTCTATTCACATAGCTCACACAGTTTTACATCCTTGTTAGATACCTTCTAACTCAAAGGAGCATTCTACGAAGCTGAGGTGGTTGGCCTTTGGACCAAGGTTTACTGCTCATACCATTAAAGGTTTTGTCATTAACGGGAACCGATTTCACATACAATCCGTTAAGCGAAAGACTCAGAATAGTGGAGTCACTTACGAAGCTTTCAGCATGTGTAGATCTTCTGCAAGAGATACAAGACATACAGCCGATATGGTCACATATTATGGAGTGATAACAGAGATCATTCTTCTCGATTACCACATGTTCAGCGTTCCTTTATTCAAGTGTAATTGGGCGAACAGAGGCTACGGTGTTAAGGAAGAAGATGGTTTCACCCTTGTCAATCTTCATGTCAACCAAACGCCATATTTACAAGATCCATACATTCTACCATCACAAGCAAAACAGGTATTTTACTCTAGAGAAGATGAAGAATCGCCTTGGTATGTTGTTATGAGAGCACCACCGAGAGGATATCATGAACTCGAGACAGAGGAAGACGTTGTCGAGCACCATTACTCGCAGACAGAATTTGATGATACGAGCAATTGTCCGATGATGAAAGTTTTGTGTTAGAGATGATTGTGATGGAATTATAGTTGCTGATTGATTTTTTGCATGGAAAATTTGTGAGAATTGAATATATTTTTATTTTCGAATATTTTAATTTTCTTCGAATTTTAATTAGAATTAATTTTTATTTTACATTTTTTGATTCTCTATTATTTTAAAAATCAAAATATTAAATAAAATTTGTTATAAACAAAATGAAACAATTGCATATAAAAAATGCAATGAAATGTTCAAATATTGCTATTGATAGAAGACGACAATAGTAATTACAAATCGCTATATTTAATTTTAAAAAATGCTATAGTTAAAAACTTATAATATCATTTTGGCGACGCTATAATACAAATTTACAATTGCATATCAAGAACCGCTATTAATAATAAAATATCAATAGCACAACAAAAATCCGCTATGAAATGTACGAGACCTATTATCGCGGGCGATATTGGAGCGCTTTCTACAACGCTATGGTAGCGTCTTATAGCGCTTTAGCGGTGCCATCAAAACCCTTATTTCCTGTAGTGAATACCAGCATGATCGGCACTATGAACGTAGAGCGGATTGGAATAAGGATCCTGCAGAGACGGAACGCGAGGTTCTCCAGTATCCATCGTAATCGCAAAGAATCAATCCAAGAAGCTTCAAGAGAGATCTCGATCAAACAAGAAATCGTTTGTGTAGATAAGAAACACAAATCGAAGGTCAATGAAAGAGAGAAAACGAAAACAGAACACCAAAGATTCTCGAGAAGAAAACGTAGACTGCGAAAAATTCCTTAAACAAGATCCTGACGAAGACGAGATGTGAAATCGAGAGACTCATGATTTCGATAGAGAAGTCGTCATCAGGAGAAGGAGATTTTCCGATCAATTTCCCGAGAAAAGAAGCGAGAAACGCGAATTTCTCACTCTGATACCATATTAGAAAGCTTGAGCTCAGAGTAAAAGGTTTGTTATTCACATGTAAAATGCTCAAGTTAGTTTACAATCTGTACCGAGTAAAGTATATATACATACGGTTTAGTGATAAGAAACTAAACCATTGGTTAGGCGAAAGGAAACCTTAACCAATCTAACCAGAATTTGGTTTACATAACTCTAATATATATAAGTCGTGTCAAAAAAGTTATAGTTGGAGGGATCTCTATGCAAAGTTTATATTGAAGGTACGTACCCGAGTCCAAGATACCGATGATGACATCCTCCCCCATCTTGGCATCATAAGAAGTCCTTTAGGTGAGCTTGGATTAAGCCCCAAGTACTCAAATGTCCTTGTTGTTTGAGGCTCGTACAAAGTATTGGGTGACACTTGAACTACATCCGGATGCTCTAAACATACTTATGAGAACTCAAATCCTTAAACCATAATTAAAACTAAAAATATGTATTTTGTATAATATGCATTTTTAAGTGTTTTTTTATAAGATGCATTTTTTTAAGTGCGCACCTGAGATCCTTTTCACTTGAGAATCCGTAAGATGTGCGGCAAAGCCTGAGAAACCATGTCGATAACTATGAACCATGAACTCACTCGCATCTTTTTTGCTGCAAACCATGCATATTTCCACAAAACCCGTTTGTTAATTTTATTTTCAACTACATTTTGTTGCATTTGTCTAAATTTTTGGGTTTGTGGGTACCTTCCAAGTAATGATTCTAACATGCGGAGATGCGAGGCCGTTACAAGGCCCGGGTCACTATGCTCTCTTTCACCAAGGTACACTATGTGGATCTATATATGCAATGCACATTAACCATTCCTTTAACCGAACGATCTTATGATTCCGTTATAATAACAAAAATATTGTGACACATTACATACCTTAGTCTCCTCAGAGGCTCCTCCTTTCACAACGCTAAACTCCAAGTTGAGAATAAACACAACACTCATCACCCCAAAAACCCACCATGAGACTTGAGAACTCATTTTTTCCTTTCAAAATTAAAAGGAAAAAATATTCATGAGATCAGTCAATGTCTCACGGTTGGTGAATGTGATTTACAAAAGGAATAATGGTCTTGTATTTACTTTAACAACGTTTCTGTCTAAAAACAAAAACAGAAACATCTATGTTCGGAAACGACTTATTTACCTGGTATTTGCTTAATTTAAACCAACATTTCTATTTTTCTCCATTTCATACTGCAGCTAATAGTATCAGAAAATAAATGAGATCAATTTAAATTATTACTTATTACTAAACAATACGAAATATTTGTTTTAACATCAATTACAATAACTGATGTTGTTATTAACTTATTTGATATATACTTCAATTAAACTGATATAAATTTATGTTAACTTGGATCACGTTTTAAAAACTGATACAAAGGCTGTAACTGGTAACATAATTTATGAATGCTTGGAATGCAAGGAATCAGAAAAAATGGAATACATTGAATGGAACGGTGGAAGTTACTGAATGTAACAAAATGGAATGAATAATTGCAGGAAAATACTTTTGTAACATAAATGGTAACTCTTTAAAGGAATGGAATGGAATGAAATTAACTAGTTTAAATTAAATTATTAAAAGTTTTATCAACAGACTAATAAATTATATATGGCAATACAATAAAATTCACTAAAATTAATAAACAATATCAAAAAGAAAACAAAATATTTATTTAAATTTTATACTAAACTTATTTATTGTTGAAACTAATATATCTAATGCTGGAAACGATGCATACAATGTTTTGCAATCCAAATATCCTTAGCAATTTGATCACGAACAGCTTTCATATAAGCTCCAGCTACCGTATCATCTTCATTTCGAACACTCTGGTCATCATTTGGATCATCATTAATATTTTGATTACCATGTAAAATATCATATCCTGCTTCTGCCTCCTCAAACTCAAGATCTCTAATGTTGCTTCGACGGATGAAATTGTGAAGCCCCATTGTAGCAAATATGACCCGTCTTTGTACAGAAATACCATATCTTGGAAATTCATTTAGCACCCTCCATTTTCTTTTCCAAACTCCAAATGTCCGTTCAATTACAGAACGGAGGGATGCATGCCATCTGTTAAACATCTTTTGCTATTCCGTGGCGCTTCACCATTCAAAACTCTTGTAGATGATATCGTGTACCACAATTACGCTGTTTCCGATACGGAGCTAAGTAACCTCGAGTATTGGCATATCCAGAGTCTGCAAGATAATATTTACCTTCTGGAGGTGTGGGAAACATAGGATCATCCCGAATTTCTGTAGCTAACACTCGTGCGTCATGGGCTGACCCTGCCTTCCCAACAAAACAATATGTAAAAAGCATATCTGCACCGCACATGGCCAAGACATTAAGGCTGGTTGTTCCTTTCCGACTTATAAAACGTATGGAATCTTTTCCCGGAGTAACCATAACTGGTACATGTGTCCCATCTAGTGCTCCTACAAAGCCACTGAAAAGGCCAGTATCGACCATCTCCTTCTAAACGCTTAGATATAGCTTCCATTTCTTGAACTGTTCGTGGTCGCATATAGTCTACAGCCATTCGTTCCATTGCCCCAAGTACTTCATGAAACTTTCGTCCTATTGTCTCTTGCGCGTGTCCAAATCTTAAACCAAGATCATATTGCGTATCATTTTGCCCACAAAGGATAAGGAAGATTGCAACGCTCTCATCAACGCATACACTATGAGTGTCTTGTAAACCATACTTGCCTTTAAGTAGCTCACACAGGCGTGTAAATCCCTCTCGACTCATTCTCACTAGCCTTCGACATGAACCTTCATTCCCATAAATCTGATTTCGGATCATACACCATCCTTTACCCTTTTCTTGACTCATTGGTTCCTTGTAGAAAAATTTACAGTAATAGTCCATCGCAGGAGTGCCGTAAGCATGGAATATCTCATCTTCTTCTAATAATATCAACTCGGTAAGCTCTTCATCGGACAAGTTTTCAATTCCATTTGAAAATAGTTCTGCAATGCGAAACTCCTGATAAAAAAAATATTATAAATAAATATGTTAGGATCGATAAGAAGAAGCTTTAACAAGTTCTAGGTTTCTCAATTTTGTTTTTCATTAGATTACGTCAATCATTGTTTTTTCTATAATACTCAATCATTGTTTAGTCATTTTTCCTGAACAAATACTTAATTAATAAGAGCATCACTAGTGAAAATATCTAAGCTTATGTTTTCTAAAATGAATATAAACATGTACATTTAAAAAGTATATGTATTTAGCTAAAAGTTATTTGGCCATTGTTGGAGTGACGACCCAAACAAACATGACTATTAGTCATTGTTGTATCATGTAGTAAAATGTTATTTGACAGGATGTTTGGTGATTATCAAAATTTGATCTCTTCAAAGCAACGAGTAGAAAATATTTTATTACAAAACTTTAAAAAATCATTAAACTAAAATATATTAAAACCCAGAACTTAAACCCAGCGAATTAGTTCCAAGAACCCCAAGTAAAGATGAAAAACTAGTCCCAGAAGATCCTGATTCAAACATTCCTAGTCCCTGACCAAAACTTGGTGAAGCGCTAGTGGTAATTCCAGCCATTTGTGAATGAGCCATTGGGGCAGAAGACGTTGAAGTGGTAGACGTCTCTCTTAAGTTGATGATTTGGCATGGATCACCATATCTATCAACACCACTTAGTCTTTCTAAAAACCGAATTGTATTTTCTTCACTTCGTAATTTCATAAAGCCATCTCGGATTTCCTCGTCTTTCATTAACAACCCACTTGCAGCCCACCAAAAGCTTCCCATCGGTACCACTTCTAATGTTTCTAATAGAGCCAAAGCATCTCCAAAAGTTGGTTTCTGGTGGTTTCGTGACCGTAAAACATCTAATAAGTTTGTGCGAGACTCTTCCACACGCTGAAATCCACTTTGGATTTGTGTCTCAAAATTAACTCTTCTTCTATTTGTACGCTTAGTAGATGTACTTTGGACACACAAAATTGACTTGTTTGCACGAGGTGGAGATCGATGTGCTTCTTCTCTAGTGGGAAATTCATCATCTGAAGCTAAGAGGCTAATCGGTTCAGAAGGAATTCGAATTCCACTATCTTCTGCAGTTTCTCCCATTGTTGTTTCATCATCACTAGCTTCCTCCGTTTGCGTTTGCTGGATATGTTCACCGAGCATGAATGGTGAATAACGTTCATCTTGATCCAAATCATGTTCACCATAAATTTCATCAAGTAGCTCTTTGAAAGGAAGAGGTTTGCTTTGTAACACTCATATAAATTTCTCATTAGTTGTTCCAGCCTCCTATAGTTATTTATGTAAAAATTATGACTCATCTTCACAAATACGTGTACTATATGTTTTATGAACATTTTGTGAAACTTACAGCAATTCGATCGTCCCACCATGAACTTGGCATCTCTATTTGTTCTGTCGTAGGATTAACTCGAACACCGGTACGGTTGCTTAACATATTGTAATGGTGTCGTAGCCGGCGCATGTAGTCTAGTCTATTTCTCATCTCTGGCTCATAAATAATCTTATCTCCAGTCATTTCAAAATATTTTTCTTCTATTCTTTTCTTAGCGGGATTGTCCGGCAGTCTTATTGCGTAGTCTTTTGCTTTTAACTCAACGTTCACTAGGTTGAGTAAAATTTCTGTTTTTCTTGGGATCCAATAGTTATACTAAAATGTTTATAAAAATATATATGTTATATATAACTCCTAATATATAAAAAAAGCTAAATTTATGTTAAGAAAACTTACTTTTCCTGCACGATTTGCTGGTGTGTCATCAATGGATTTGTCTTTGCGATTAAGTCGAGCTCCATTTCCTTCACGAGCTGTTGATGTTTCACCACTTGACTTATCTTTGCGATTTACCCGACTTTTGTTGCCTGATTTGTTGCTTCTATTTATCATATTTCTGCATTAAATAAGAAAAGGAAAAACGTGTTGTTTTATACGTTACAGAAATCATATAGCTAGGAAGAAAAATAGAAACTTGAAGTGTTCTTCCCGTAAGTAACTAAAGATTTGCAGTAAAAATATAACAATGAGTCAACCATCTATATATTAAAATGTCATACTTGTTTATGCGTAAAGAGAAATATTGACCAACAGAGAGATTCTGCTCAACTTTCATATGTAGCCAAAATAATACTTGACTCTCATCAATAGGAAACATCGATATTGAACTCAAAAAAGTATACCAGTGAGGAGAGAAGATAGTACCTTGTAGAAGAGAAAGCAACTTGATTTGTTGGTTTGATAATGTACGTGGGATTTTGTTTAAATAAAGAAGAAGAAGTTGCTATTATTTAGTTTAAGGTTGTAACAGATCGTAAGATTCTACCAGAATTTTTAATTTCAAAATCTTAGTAAATCTAATATTTAAATTCAATAAATAAGTTGGATAATATCTAAACATAATTAAAAATATTTTTAACTTAATTTGGTTCCATTTCTTCTCATTCACGTGCATTTTTTTATTCTGAATGTTTTATCACTGCATTCCTTTGTTTCCATTTATTCCACAGGGATGATTGGAATGTGATCTATTTTTTAATTTCAGGTAAATAGTAACTTTATTTTGGAATCTACAGGAATTGGCCATTCCAAAGAATTCTATTCCAAAAAACACACATCCAGTTGCAACCAAAATGTGAAATTACATCAATTAAATAGCTGATATTAGTGATGAGCCTAACTTACACTCAAAAACTATCTCATGAGTGAAGGATTATCCATACACATATATATATATATATGTCCCAAAGACCATTTTAATATGAGAAATCATCTGTTGAGCTTAACCATGGGCTCTGATACCATATTAGTGATGAGCCTAGCTCACACTTAAGGACTAATTCATGAGTAGAGGATTGTCCATACACATATATATTGTCAAAGAACCTATATCACCATCGATGTGGGATATATTAATAGCCCCTTTTAATATGTGGGTGGGAAATGGTCTATTAGAATTAGTCCAAGCCCAACATTTTGAAAATATCACAACAAGATGGGCCTGCTGAGCTTAACCATAGATTCTGATATCATATTAGTGATGAGTTTAACTAACGCTCAAAAACTAACTCATGAGTGGAGGATTGCCATACACAAATATATTGCCCAAAAACCTATATCACTGCCGATGTGAGATATATTAATAGCTGATACATTTACTAACTTTCACTAATATCACTTACAAAAATAATATAAAGTTAACATCATTTAAATAAATGAAGCAAATCCAACATCAATAATAAAATGATGCTAAAATAATTTCAGGAATAACTAATATGTGTAATTCATATAGTACATCAATTAAAAAATTCTTACTAAAAGAACATATTCCGGTCTTATAAATTTATACCCAACATAATTATTTAGAATCTCATAATAAAAATAAATCAAACATAATTATTTGTAATCTCATTATAAATTTATATTAAATCTTGTAACTAACGATAAACATGAACAAGATACAAAAATAATAACATTCTATCATTGTTTTAAAAGCATACTAGATCTTGACCCGCTCGACTGGGCGGGTGTTTTCTTTGATAATAACAATTATCAACTTGTACTTAATTATAAAATATTGGGTTTTATAAAGTATGGTCAACGTTCTTTGCTATCATATAATGCACTTGGAACACGAAAAAAACTAATACTTTATTATATATGTTTTTTTCATTGTATATTTGATTTAACTTGTTAAAATATATTAAAATATATTTAGCATTTGCTTTTTATTTATGTATTTCTAAATTAGAAGACCTATTGAAATTTGTTAAAACCATACTATAATTTATATGAATCGTTATTTATAATAAGTCAACCATAAGATGAATCATAAATTATTTATTTGGACATTTGATTTATACAAAAAATGTAAATGTCTACTATTCATTTATTATGATGACAATATACATGGGAGAACGGTAACTTGCAGCGCAAGTTGTGGTTTTTATGGACTGGTATGCTATGATATTGGTTACCAATAAATTTCCATTGGTTATCGAGATTAAATTTGGTTACTTATTTGGTTATCAAAATTACAATTAATTATCAAAATTATTATTGGTTATCAAAGTATGGTTTGATTATGATTATACCAAAGTCTGGTTTGATTATGATTATATGAAAGTGTGGTTTGATTATGATGGACCATGGTATAAGCATAATCAAAATTAAAATTTCCTATCGAAACAATAATTGGTTATCATTATACCAAAGTATGGTTTGATTGGTTTGATTATTTACACCGAAAACACAACTAACATTATTAAAAAATACAGGCCCATCCGTCAATTTATAGACCCAAACGTGTATATATTTGTTCCAAGCTAATTATTATTCATTTATTTGTTTCTATTTCTATCAATGTTGTCAAACAGATTTAATTTTCTTTATTCCTATCAATATTGCCAAACAGAATTTTTTTTATTTATTCTTATCCTTGTTGTCAAACAAAAGCTTAAAGTAACTCATGAGTGGAGGATTGCCATACACAAATATATTGCCCAAAAACCTATATCATTGCCGATGTGAGATATATTAATAGCTGATACATTTACTAACTTTCACTAATATCACTTACAAAAATAATATAAAGTTAACATCATTTAAATAAATGAAGCAAATCCAACATCAATAATAAAATGATGCTAAAATAATTTCAGGAATAACTAATATGTGTAATTCATATAGTACATCAATTAAAAAATTCTTACTAAAAGAACATATTCCGGTCTTATAAATTTATACCCAACATAATTATTTAGAATCTCATAATAAAAATAAATCAAACATAATTATTTGTAATCTCATTATAAATTTATATTAAATCTTGTAACTAACGATAAACATGAACAAGAAACAAAAATAATAACATTCTATCATTGTTTTAAAAGCATATATACTCATTGAGTCAAAGTTTTGAGAACATTTCTTTCTTTTTTCAAATTTCCTCTTACTGGATCTACCATTTATAAATTATATATGAAATTCAACTTTATTGGAATTTGAATGATATTTTACAGTGATATTTGACCTCCAATGCACATGTGGATGTTCTGGAGTAACATTTGAATATATTAAATTTACATACCATTCATGAATAGAGTCTACATTGAATATATATAACATGCAGCTGCTAGGTCAAGTAGTTTATTCACTGAAAATATATATCCCCACCTTCAATAAATATGGTGAAATATTATTTTTTTTCTTGTGTATGATTACATCATGGAACCCAGAACAAAAAGAGAGACCATGCACGTTCTCTTAGATGGCGATTATATGTGAGATCATATGGTTCAACATCTTACATTTAACACATCTCTTCAATTGGTGTTCTTCAATACTATTGTCACTTTCTTTTTGCAATTTTAAGGTTCTGTCAATGTTAGATTATGATCTTACTTCAATGCTCAGTTTTTAGTTGTTCACAACTAATGCAGTCAACATTTTAATACTCGATTCCTTATATTACATTTATAATTTAAATAAGAAACTCCCAAAAACAAAAACAAAAGAAAAATCCAAGAAAGGTTTTAGAAGCTGTGAATTCTCACTGACTCTTCTCTGCAAATTTTGTAACTAAAAACTGAGAAACAAATCTTCTTTTGGGTATCTATCCAAAAGTAGTACAAATCCAGAACAAACCAAAAACTAAAATTCCAATCGTGAAATTTTTAAAAACTCCATTTCCAGACCTTGAGGCTCAGATCAGACTTACACTTAGTTCTCTTCGAGGTTGCTACGGTCGGAGTTTTACCTTTTGGTACTGTCCCTTCGAATCCTTGACACGTCACTCTGATCTCAACTCCCTCACTCTTCACCTTCCCCATCTGCATCTTCACCTTCGTCCTCATCTCTATCTCCAACCCCACGCGCGCACGCGCCAGATCCGACTTCAAATGCCGAGCTTCTTCCGGATCCAGCTCACGCGCCGACGTAGACGTCGCGATCACGCCCCGAAACGTCGTCTTGTTCTTGTTACCGCTGAAGAAAGCCGGGACCGTTCCGTTCGCCACCGTCTCGCCGGACTTAGCGGACTTGACGGTGACGGCGAAGGGATCGTAGGAGAAGGTGAGGTGGCCGTTGGGATTCTCGGAGAGCAGAGTGAAGTTGAAGAAGGAAGAGAGGTGGGAGACGGAGGTGTCCGAGGCGGTGGTGAGGTTGACGCGGCTGATACGAATCGACGGGACGGAGAACGACGGAGGACGGGGGCGGTAGATCACGTACACGGCGGTGGCAGCGATCGCCGCCATGAGAGCCAGGAGGAGGAAGATGAGTATCGACCAGAAACAGCAGCAGCAGCAGACTCGCCGGCAGCTTGGCCGTGATCGGTGGTGGTGGTGGCGACTGTAAGGCTGCGGACGGTAAACCGGACGGTTAGCCGGAATGTAGACTTGAGGTTTCTGGTTAGCTGTACCGTTTGCTGTTCCGTTACCGTTGACGGCAGACGGAGCCGGAGGAGGTGCTGGTGGAACTCCGTTAGTGGCGGTTGGTGGCTTGGAAGCTGGGAAGACTCGGTCAGTCATCTTCTTCGGTCTCCGGTTCTTTCTCCTCTAGGCAGATCTGAGCAGCAGACAAGATAGAGAGAGAGAGACAACACAGTGTTTTTTATGGAATCTTAATAGCTTTAAATGTGATTTCATTAATTATAGAATTCTTTTTTTTTTTTTTATTGTTTTTGGTTTTCAGTTTTTTTTTCTTTCTTAGGTTGTTGTGAATGTTCATGACTTCCATGCCAAGTCTGTGAGATCTTTATTGGGCGGTAAAAATAATTAATAAATTTATTATACTATACAAAGTTGCTTTAAGTAAAGTATAAATTAGTTTTCTAAGTAAGATCTGGATAACTGTTGTGAGATATTTTTGAGAAATTAATGTATCATTTAAATTTTAAAGAGGAATTATGGGCAAAAGAGTAACATTATAGATGTAATGTATGAAAATCAAAGTATAAAAATAACTGAAGTAATAACCCACCGACAGATAGTGGTAGCAGTTCACCTTTTTTATATGAAAAAGGAGTGCACGCAATTGAATAAGTTTGAATTTAAAGTTAGTGCATGTTTAAAAAAAGAAAAATTTAATGAGTGCAGATACTGTAATAAATAGATTATGGATCCGAAAGTCGATATAATTAGAATAAGCCATTTTGTTCAGAGAGAGTAAATCCCAAGTCAATAAGTACTCACTTCACTGCCTCATCGGTAATGCTGCTCTGATTTCAATGATGTTAATCCTTTATTTTCGAGCTCTCAATTCCCAAGATTAGTGTATACTTACTTCGATTCAATAGCTTTAACTATAGTTAATGTCCATCCATTATCTTACCCTTTACAAATTAGATCATCCATCGAGTGGGCTTCAGGACTAACATAAGACTTTATTAGTCTTTTTGGGCTTAGTAAGATATAGAGTATAGACCTCATATGTGAGTATTTCTTTTAAATAACCATGGGCTTTGAACTTTCTGTATACTTGTTCTATAACCAAAAACTTTGCTCGCTAACAATTTTTTTTTTTTTTTATCGGCTAAATTTTATTATGAATTAGTATCAAAGTTTACAAGAGATTCTAAAAATCTTGGACAACTATTATACACAGACCATAATGAAGAAGAAAGGAGGGCATGTTTAGCTAAAGTATCAGCACATTGATTTGTTTGTCGAGAACTATATCGAAATTATGCAGCTTGAAATTGCATCTTCCACTGTTGTATCGTCCTCATTGTCACTTTTATTATTATGTTGGTTTTTGTCGAATTAAGAAGCCGATTCAAATTGATATTATCGCCTTCGAAAATGATTTTTTTGTATCCTAAAGACCAACATGCTTGCATAGCCCATATTAGAGCAGAACCCTCTGCTTCCATGATGTTAAATCTTCCTTGAAATTGTCCCATTCCACAGTCTAGACACAAACCTGTACTATTTCGAATGATCCATCCCATTCCTGAGGTTGTATTACCTTGATGATGAGACACATCATAGTTGCATTTCACCCATCCTCTTGGTGGAGGGTTCCACTTTTCACGATGTCTTCGTCTAATCTGACCCGTTACATTATCTCGATCAGAAGGGATGAAGGTGCTTTCATTCCATTCATATGTATCACTAGCAATTAAATCAACCAATTGCGTTTCAGATATATTCTTCAAAGAGTAGGTGAGTTCATTCCGACTTTTCCATAGTCGCCACAACGTCCAAATAGGAGTTAGCCGGGTCACTCTATCAATGGATTCATCACTTGCCACGTCAAGAATGAATCGCAATTTATCTTCTACCGTTGTTGTAGTATTACAAAAGATTGATGTCGAAATACCTATTCTCCTCTAGATTCTCTGTGCGTAGTAGCATTGAAAAAATAAATGATCAGTGGACTCCACGTGTTGACAACACCGACTACATGTAAGATCAACTGAGATATGCCGAAAACTGAGATTTTCTTTAACTGCCAAAGCCTTGGAAAGAAGTCTCCAAAGAAAATGTTTGATCTTAGGTGTTGTATCGACCTTCCATATTGCTTTAGATATATCAGGATGAGGATATAAAGGTGGAGTTGAGTGATTATTAGTGGTTTCTGATCCTTTAGCATACTTGTATCCTGAACGCACGGAGTATACACCATTCCTTGTATACAGCCAGATGATGAAATCATGAAGATTGTCACTGGGTAGACATATCTTATTTATCAAATGATGGTCCTCTTTGGCAATAAGATCCATAAGCTCCTGTTTATTCCATTGTTTAGTTTCTTGATCAATAAGAACTTGTCCTGGTAAAACCGGATTCGTGTATGGGAACAGAATGGGAGATCTTGGTGGATTCGTAGGAATCCAATTATCAGAGATTACAGTCTTGACTCCATTTCCTATGCAATATTGTACTCTTTTTACTAGAAGTTCTTTTCCAAACAACAATGACTGCCATCCAAAGGAAGGTTGGCAACCTCTCCCTGCCTGTAACAAATTATCAATCTCAATCTAATATGATTCCTGTGTTACGAAAAAAAAAAAAAAAAATCTAATGTGATTCCTAGTTATGTAGTGTTTTTCTCCATCTTTACTTAGGAGGCATCAGAACTCATAGATCCTCCATGAAAGATATAAACATAACTCTTAGTTCTTATTTTAAAGGCTAAAAAAGTGCACTCTCCGATGGGGAAAAGAAAAAGTTAAAACAACTGACGGTTTAGTGAGTAGCTTCAGTCGCGTCTCTCTTTTCTCTCAGTTTTTATTGAGCTTTGGAGATGGATGTTCTCTGATTGTATGAGCATGGCTTCCATTTACAATCTCAAGATGCGGCCTCCCGAATCCTTGGTAAAAAACACATATTCTTGTTCTTTTTCTTTTACGGAGAAATTACAGCAGAAAAGATCTACGATTAATTTTCATCATGTCAATTTTAATCATT
This sequence comes from Brassica carinata, assembly GCA_016771965.1. Taxonomy (NCBI): domain Eukaryota; kingdom Viridiplantae; phylum Streptophyta; class Magnoliopsida; order Brassicales; family Brassicaceae; genus Brassica; species Brassica carinata. The sequence goes on from JAAMPC010001626.1 coordinate 165,647, forward strand.
TAATGAGTTGCTTTTTCCTCTATTTTGCAGGGTGAAGATGATGGGTCGATCACTACGATCAGGCAAGCTAAAGACCATTTGCGTTTCTTCGAAGGTCTATAATTCTATGAACTATGACATTTTGTTGCTATTTTAGTTGAATTATTCAGAATCAATACTGGAATACTACTATTTTAGATTCATTTTTCCAGTTTTAACTTCCAATATTAAATTTAAAGTAAAAAATTCAAGTTTTCTGGATAAGGAAAGAAAAATTAGACTGAATTTAGACACTACTTCACAATCATTATGCTAGGACACATCTGCATTCCACGTTGTTCATGTCTTTGGTAACAAATCTGCAGAATCATGACATGAAACAAAGTTACACAATTCTATAGTATCATAGCTCACAGAACCAATAAACATTAAAAATCATCGTATATATAGAGAACTAAATAGAATACTTAACCAAGTAAATTTCTGAAATCAGATTTAGTCATACAGAACTTGGTCTACTGAGAATACCTGCTAGCTTGTAAACAATTTAACTGCAGAAGAATTATAATTCTTAGCCCTTTTTTCAAAAAAAAAAGAATTATAATTCTTTTATTATTGTCTATACAAATAAGTTACTTATTACAACAGTGTGGCTTTTTTCTTCTATTTCTAGTAAAAAATAGTTCGAAAATCAGAAACTATAAACAAACAAAAAGAGGTCTAAACTTGCATCAAAAGTTTGTTCATATCAGTTTAAGATAGTTTGGAGTTGGATTAAAAATAGTCAAAGCCAATTCTAACCAAGCGGAGGTGGCTTGACGAATAAGAGTGCGCATTTTTAATCGAATCCTACTTACTCTCGAAGATGTCGGCGCACGTTAACCTCCAGTATTTATCCATTTATTTTATTATTTATCTGTGGAAGTATTTATTTCTTTGTTTTCTTATTGGACGTTTTACAATTATTTTATTTCCAAGAAAAAAAAAAACAACTAAGCGAAAGGAAGGTTCATCTCTAGAGATAAACCGGAGGTTTTTAGAGAGAGAGAGAGATCACTCCGTCGTTGACGATCGATGTCGAAGATGAAGCATCTTCTACGGAAGCTCCACATCGGAGGAAGTAGCGGCGGATTCGGAGACCATCACAGGCTAGACGACGCGACTAGACCGGCGACGATCATCGATCCCAGCCCTATTCCCAGCTCCAGCCCTAGCCCCGCTTCCACTTCGTCCGTCTCTTCGTCTGGCTTCGGCAACGCCTCCTCTGCAATGCCGAGACTGGAACCGTTTGAGCCGGCGGGGCGTGATCTGGCGGCTGGGGATGGTGTCGATTTCAATCTGATGGAGGAGGAGTACCAGGTCCAGTTAGCGATGGCGATCAGCGTGTCTGATCCTGATCCGAGAGAGAATGCAGATACGGCTCAGCTCGACGCCGCTAAGAGGATTAGCCTTGGCGTTTCGGCTCCGGTCACCGACGCAGATTCCGCCGTTGACTTTCTATCGCTCCGCTATTGGGTATATATTCACTAGTTTAGGGTTTAGAGATCATTTGATTATCATTGGTTTAGAGGAAGTTAGGGAATCATGTAGAGTTTGAGGTTTAGGGAATCTGATCATTCATAGTTATCAGGAGTTAAGAGGAATTAGGATTTTGCTGTAATTGATCACTGCTACTTTTAGGCTTATCATGCGGGTGTTTACTTTCTGTAGGGACATAAGGTCATTAACTATGACCAGAAAGTCAGGGATGGTTTCTACGATGTGTACGGGATTACATCTAATTCTCTTTCACAGGGGAAGATGCCGCTTCTCGTGGATCTTCAAGCGATTTCGATTTCAGACAATGTTGATTATGAGGTCATTTTGGTGAATCGATTGATTGATCCTGAACTGCGAGAGCTAGAGACGAGAGCATCAGCTTTGTCTTTGGAATGTCCAGACTTTGCTCGTGGTGAGGTGTCAAGTGTTTTAACTCAGAAAATTGCAAATATAGTTGTGGAGCAGATGGGTGGCCGCGTCGAAAATGCTGATGAAGCATTGAGAAGGTGGATGCATCGAAGCTATGAGCTAAGGAATTCTTTGAGCACTACTGTTATTCCACTTGGACGAGTTAATTTCGGTCTTGCACGTCACAGGGCTTTGCTTTTCAAGGTTTGTAACAAGCTTTTTAACTTGTTTTTAGCTTTGGTTGTGGACCTCTTGGTTATTCTATTTCGGGTTTCTAGCGGGAATACTCATTCCATCTATGAGCTCTCTTTTTGGTCGTTGCTAGAAGATGTATGGTGAATCTAAATAGTTTCTTCTTCTTGTTTCTAGGTGCTTGCTGATAGGATTAATCTCCCGTGTATGCTGGTAAAAGGCAGCTATTACACTGGAACTGATGATGGGGCTGTGAATTTGATTAAACTAGATGACAAAAGGTATTCCTTTGACTTCAGCGGCTTTCTGCTCATATTCCAGATTTTTGATATTGGGCCCAGTTTGTATGTGATGGTAGTGACTTTTTGCTTAGTCCTAACTCATTTTTTCACTTGCAGTGAATACATTATTGATTTAATGGGTGCTCCGGGTGCTCTAATTCCTGCCGAGGTTCCAAGCAGTTTTCTTCCAGTTGCTTGCACCGATACGAGAGTGTTTCCTGATGATCTGTTGCAACATTCTTGCCCTGTACTTGAGAAGGAAACTGAAACGCCAGAGTTTTCAGTTCTTGAGGAAACAGATTCCAGACCTTCTGGTATGGTGGCAAACTTATTCACTGGAAACCGTGAAGAAAACAGTGACAGATTTGCTGTTGAAAAACATCAAACGGAGAGGTTTGAGCATGACTTTGGAAAGCTAATGCAAACACAGCAGATATCTGGTGAAAACTTGCCGCCATTTTCTGGGAAACCGACAAGTGCACAGAAAGTAAAAGTTAAGAATGTCTCGAAATATGTCATAAGTGCAGCAAAGAACCCTGAATTCGCGCAGAAATTACACGCTGTTTTGTTAGAAAGTGGTGCATCACCTCCCCCAGATTTGTTTATGGATGTGAATCCACAGCATTTGAGGGAGAAGAGTTTGCTTCAAGAATTTCGGCAAGAAAGTAGCAATTCTGTGAATTATGCTGTTCCATGCTACCCAGAAAAGGTTATCTTAGGAGACACACCCTTTCACTAAATGAGCACAAGTTTCTTTTAATTCTTTCCCACCTGCCACTTGACTATCTTAAGATTCTGAAGTCTTTATTTATTTTCATACGCACTGAACAGGCCGGAGATCAATTAGCTGAACAAATTAGAGAATCCGAAAGGAACCCCACAGCACTGCAACTACCAGCTGTTTGTACCTCAGGTAAGGGAAAACCAGCTAATTGGTGTCTGCAGAATAATATTATCTTTGCGGTACTGTTAGTGCCTTTAAGCAACTTTACAATGACAATGAATTGCTGAACCTTTCTCATTTTCTACAGCTGAGACTTACCAACAACCAGGGGAGGTAGACTTTTTGATGGAGAGAAACTTTGATGTGGATAATATGGGTAAAGTATCTTCACCGAAAAGATGGAGATCAGCACTGCTGACGGGGAGCCCTCTGTTTGTGATAGACATGACCAAGGAATTAATCCATTTCTCGGCGAGGCTGCAAAATGGGAAATTATGTGGGAAGATCTTCAGATTGGGGAGCGGATTGGTATTGGTAAGGTTTGGTCTATCAAATAGTAGATTTCCCTAGAAGCTGGCAACTTTATTTTATGCTAAGTGTTATATCCGTGAGAAAATTTTGATGAAGCTTGATACTTACGAACGAATTGTCATCTAGCCTTATCCTTGCGGATGAAATTTAATCATCAAAGATTTTCAGTTTGATAAACCAGACAAGCCCCATATTATTACGAACTGCAAGATCTAATGTGCCCCTCTGTGTTGTTCTTGTTGCAGGTTCATATGGAGAAGTTTACCGTGCAGAGTGGAATGGAACTGTAAGTTATGTGTTGGAGTATTAGTTCACCGATTCTTGAAATGATGTTTAGTTTGCAGTTTACAGTGAAGGAGATTGCTGTCTTATACATAAATTTCCTGGACTGCTTGTGCTTTTATTTCAGGAAGTGGCTGTTAAGAAGTTTTGGATCAAGATTTCTCTGGTGATGCATTGACACAGTTCAAATCTGAAGTAACTCCAAATCAATTATTCATAGACACCTCTAATTCTGTAGAATTACTTGCATTCTGTTTAATCATACTACGAATGTTTTATTTTGTTCTGATAGATTGAAATAATGTTGAGATTGCGGCATCCAAACGTTGTCCTTTTCATGGGAGCAGTTACTCGGCCTCCAAATTTCTCCATCCTGACAGAGTTCCTACCCAGGTTGATCCTCATGTTCTTCTTTTACAATTCGTGAATTGATCACTTGGTCTGCTAGTTTGATTTCTAGTTCTCTTTATCCATGAAGTTATCATATTACCATGATGTTCTCTGTTATTAATAGTTTTAATATTATTCTTCTTGACTTAATCGATAGACTTGCATGATACTATGCAGGGGAGTTTGTATAGATTACTCCATCGACCAAATCATCAGCTTGATGAGAAGAGACGAATGCGATGGCACTTGATGTGGTATGCATGAGTTTCATTGGTTGAACAGAGGACTCTAGAAGTTACTGCAATCTATCCGAAATTATATGACACTTGTTCTCTATATGATTGTCTATACAAATAAGTTACTTATTACAACAGTGTGGCTTTTTCTTCTATTTCTAGTAAAAATAGTTCGAAAATCAGAAACTATAAACAAACAAAAAGAGGTCTAAACTTGCATCAAAAGTTTGTTCATATCAGTTTAAGATAGTTTGGAGTTGGATTAAAAATAGTCAAAGCCAATTCTAACCAAGCGGAGGTGGCTTGACGAATAAGAGTGCGCATTTTTAATCGAATCCTACTTACTCTCGAAGATGTCGGCGCACGTTAACCTCCAGTATTTATCCATTTATTTTATTATTTATCTGTGGAAGTATTTATTTCTTTGTTTTCTTATTGGACGTTTTACAATTATTTTATTTCCAAGAAAAAAAAAAACAACTAAGCGAAAGGAAGGTTCATCTCTAGAGAGATAAACCGGAGGTTTTTAGAGAGAGAGAGAGATCACTCCGTCGTTGACGATCGATGTCGAAGATGAAGCATCTTCTACGGAAGCTCCACATCGGAGGAAGTAGCGGCGGATTCGGAGACCATCACAGGCTAGACGACGCGACTAGACCGGCGACGATCATCGATCCCAGCCCTATTCCCAGCTCCAGCCCTAGCCCCGCTTCCACTTCGTCCGTCTCTTCGTCTGGCTTCGGCAACGCCTCCTCTGCAATGCCGAGACTGGAACCGTTTGAGCCGGCGGGGCGTGATCTGGCGGCTGGGGATGGTGTCGATTTCAATCTGATGGAGGAGGAGTACCAGGTCCAGTTAGCGATGGCGATCAGCGTGTCTGATCCTGATCCGAGAGAGAATGCAGATACGGCTCAGCTCGACGCCGCTAAGAGGATTAGCCTTGGCGTTTCGGCTCCGGTCACCGACGCAGATTCCGCCGTTGACTTTCTATCGCTCCGCTATTGGGTATATATTCACTAGTTTAGGGTTTAGAGATCATTTGATTATCATTGGTTTAGAGGAAGTTAGGGAATCATGTAGAGTTTGAGGTTTAGGGAATCTGATCATTCATAGTTATCAGGAGTTAAGAGGAATTAGGATTTTGCTGTAATTGATCACTGCTACTTTTAGGCTTATCATGCGGGTGTTTACTTTCTGTAGGGACATAAGGTCATTAACTATGACCAGAAAGTCAGGGATGGTTTCTACGATGTGTACGGGATTACATCTAATTCTCTTTCACGGGGAAGATGCCGCTTCTCGTGGATCTTCAAGCGATTTCGATTTCAGACAATGTTGATTATGAGGTCATTTTGGTGAATCGATTGATTGATCCTGAACTGCGAGAGCTAGAGACGAGAGCATCAGCTTTGTCTTTGGAATGTCCAGACTTTGCTCGTGGTGAGGTGTCAAGTGTTTTAACTCAGAAAATTGCAAATATAGTTGTGGAGCAGATGGGTGGCCGCGTCGAAAATGCTGATGAAGCATTGAGAAGGTGGATGCATCGAAGCTATGAGCTAAGGAATTCTTTGAGCACTACTGTTATTCCACTTGGACGAGTTAATTTCGGTCTTGCACGTCACAGGGCTTTGCTTTTCAAGGTTTGTAACAAGCTTTTTAACTTGTTTTTAGCTTTGGTTGTGGACCTCTTGGTTATTCTATTTCGGGTTTCTAGCGGGAATACTCATTCCATCTATGAGCTCTCTTTTTGGTCGTTGCTAGAAGATGTATGGTGAATCTAAATAGTTTCTTCTTCTTGTTTCTAGGTGCTTGCTGATAGGATTAATCTCCCGTGTATGCTGGTAAAGGCAGCTATTACACTGGAACTGATGATGGGGCTGTGAATTTGATTAAACTAGATGACAAAAGGTATTCCTTTGACTTCAGCGGCTTTCTGCTCATATTCCAGATTTTTGATATTGGGCCCAGTTTGTATGTGATGGTAGTGACTTTTTGCTTAGTCCTAACTCATTTTTTCACTTGCAGTGAATACATTATTGATTTAATGGGTGCTCCGGGTGCTCTAATTCCTGCCGAGGTTCCAAGCAGTTTTCTTCCAGTTGCTTGCACCGATACCAGAGTGTTTCCTGATGATCTGTTGCAACATTCTTGCCCTGTACTTGAGAAGGAAACTGAAACGCCAGAGTTTTCAGTTCTTGAGGAAACAGATTCCAGACCTTCTGGTATGGTGGCAAACTTATTCACTGGAAACCGTGAAGAAAACAGTGACAGATTTGCTGTTGAAAAACATCAAACGGAGAGGTTTGAGCATGACTTTGGAAAGCTAATGCAAACACAGCAGATATCTGGTGAAAACTTGCCGCCATTTTCTGGGAAACCGACAAGTGCACAGAAAGTAAAAGTTAAGAATGTCTCGAAATATGTCATAAGTGCAGCAAAGAACCCTGAATTCGGGCAGAAATTACACGCTGTTTTGTTAGAAAGTGGTGCATCACCTCCCCCAGATTTGTTTATGGATGTGAATCCACAGCATTTGAGGGAGAAGAGTTTGCTTCAAGAATTTCGGCAAGAAAGTAGCAATTCTGTGAATTATGCTGTTCCATGCTACCCAGAAAAGGTTATCTTAGGAGACACACCCTTTCACTAAATGAGCACAAGTTTCTTTTAATTCTTTCCCACCTGCCACTTGACTATCTTAAGATTCTGAAGTCTTTATTTATTTTCATACGCACTGAACAGGCCGGAGATCAATTAGCTGAACAAATTAGAGAATCGAAGGAACCCACAGCACTGCAACTACCAGCTGTTTGTACCTCAGGTAAGGAAAACCAGCTAATTGGTGTCTGCAGAATAATATTATCTTTGCGGTACTGTTAGTGCCTTTAAGCAACTTTACAATGACAATGAATTGCTGAACCTTTCTCATTTTCTACAGCTGAGACTTACCAACAACCAGGGGAGGTAGACTTTTTGATGGAGAGAAACTTTGATGTGGATAATATGGGTAAAGTATCTTCACCGGAAAAGATGGAGATCAGCACTGCTGACGGGGAGCCCTCTGTTTGTGATAGACATGACCAAGGAATTAATCCATTTCTCGGCGAGGCTGCAAAATGGGAAATTATGTGGGAAGATCTTCAGATTGGGGACCAGATTGGTATTGGTAAGGTTTGGTCTATCAAATAGTAGATTTCCCTAGAAGCTGGCAACTTTATTTTATGCTAAGTGTTATATCCGTGAGAAAATTTTGATGAAGCTTGATACTTACGAACGAATTGTCATCTAGCCTTATCCTTGCGGATGAAATTTAATCATCAAAGATTTTCAGTTTGATAAACCAGACAAGCCCCATATTATTACGAACTGCAAGATCTAATGTGCCCCTCTGTGTTGTTCTTGTTGCAGGTTCATATGGAGAAGTTTACCGTGCAGAGTGGAATGGAACTGTAAGTTATGTGTTGGAGTATTAGTTCACCGATTCTTGAAATGATGTTTAGTTTGCAGTTTACAGTGAAGGAGATTGCTGTCTTATACATAAATTTCCTGGACTGCTTGTGCTTTTTATTTCAGGAAGTGGCTGTTAAGAAGTTTTTGGATCAAGATTTCTCTGGTGATGCATTGACACAGTTCAAATCTGAAGTAACTCCAAATCAATTATTCATAGACACCTCTAATTCTGTAGAATTACTTGCATTCTGTTTAATCATACTACGAATGTTTTTATTTTGTTCTGATAGATTGAAATAATGTTGAGATTGCGGCATCCAAACGTTGTCCTTTTCATGGGAGCAGTTACTCGGCCTCCAAATTTCTCCATCCTGACAGAGTTCCTACCCAGGTTGATCCTCATGTTCTTCTTTTACAATTCGTGAATTGATCACTTGGTCTGCTAGTTTGATTTCTAGTTCTCTTTTATCCATGAAGTTATCATATTACCATGATGTTCTCTGTTATTAATAGTTTTAATATTATTCTTCTTGACTTAATCGATAGACTTGCATGATACTATGCAGGGGGAGTTTGTATAGATTACTCCATCGACCAAATCATCAGCTTGATGAGAAGAGACGAATGCGGATGGCACTTGATGTGGTATGCATGAGTTTCATTGGTTGAACAGAGGACTCTAGAAGTTACTGCAATCTATCCGAAATTATATGACACTTGTTCTCTATATGATTGTATTGCAGGCAAAGGGTATGAACTATTTGCACACCAGCCACCCAACTGTGGTACATAGGGATTTAAAGTCACCGAACCTTCTTGTTGATAAAAACTGGGTCGTCAAGGTTTGTGACTTTGGATTGTCGCGCATGAAACACCACACTTATTTGTCTTCAAAATCAACTGCAGGAACGGTCAGTTATAACTCAAATAGAACCATTCCTTTCTCTCTTATCATGAATCTATGTGGCAGAGGTAAACATGGTAACTTACTTGATAAAATTTTCTGCTGATGACTGCGCAGCCCGAGTGGATGGCTCCAGAAGTGTTGAGGAATGAACCAGCTAATGAGAAGTGAGTGAAATTTCAAAGCTAAGAGAATCTTATACATTTTAGTATAAGTATTGATTGGTTGGTGTGGTTGCGCAGATGTGACGTGTACAGCTTTGGTGTTATATTGTGGGAACTAGCTACTTCACGCATACCTTGGAAAGGTTTAAACCCGATGCAAGTCGTTGGAGCTGTGGGTTTCCAGAATCGACGCCTTGAAATCCCAGATGATATTGATCCAACCGTTGCACAAATAATCCGTGACTGTTGGCAAATGTAAGTCTACTTCCTTACTTAAAAAATCCTTAGAATCTAGCAAGTAGCTGTATGTAAGTATGAATCTATGGGTCGGTGTCTGTCTGGGATTAAGTGGAATCACTAACTGTTATATGACGCATTTGGATGGGGCTAAGTTAAGATGTGAGATTATTTATTTTTGTATAGGGAACCGCATTTACGACCATCGTTTACACAACTGATGCGAAGTCTTAAGCGGCTACAAGGACTAAACATAAGCAACAGAGGGAACACAAGTGAAAGTTTGATGTAAAGATATTTTTAGACAGAAGCTGATGGATGCATCACCTGGTCTGGTTCAAAGAGCCAGTTGGTGAGGGATTGCCTTTTGCTTTTTTTATTTGTGGTTGGTTTTACGGTCAGATGATGAGAGGAAAGAAAGATTGTCGGGTTTAGGGAAAAGCTTGTGGAGTTCAATCGAAGTGGGAGCTCAACAACTTAAAAAGAAAGCCCTATTTAAACCCCTCTTTTGTAACTATTACTGTTATTATTGTTGCTACTTGTAACGAAAAAAATTAGGTAAATGAACAGAAGAAAAAAAAAGATGTTGAAAAAATACAATAATTAAGCCTACGGATTTCTGATCTCTTTTTGGTTTGAGATTTTCCCCAAAATCTGGTAAATGTAAAAACATTTGGGGATTAATGTTGTAAGAAGCTAAGTTAATGATCATAAAAATCCATGAAACTTGGTTTTTGACCATGTTCAAATCTATCATATTGTGTATGAGATCTGCTGAATGCGTTTGTTTGTTTGTATGGTTCCAGGTAAAAAAACCACGACTGCAAAACACGCTAGATATCTTCGTATTATGGCTCCTTCTTGTATCGTAAACCTTGGCAATTCTCAGATTGCATCGTCTTACAGAACATATAAGGATCATAGGGATAAATCCTCGATGCCAATCCCAGGAGCGTACAATGATGAAACCTCAAGAACGTTCGGATACAAACAGTTTCTGATAGTTTAATATATCAACCTACATTCTTGTATATTTCGAGATAACCAAACACCCATGTTAGCAATACATTTCTGTGCATCTGAAAGGAATGTGAGTCAATCCAGATAACTAACAAATTGATAAAGTCAACTGTGATAGGATTACATCTAACTCAAACACACAAGATTAGTATTGTATAACAAAGACAGCGAATGTAGCGTATATAACACACGGTTACGCGATTTCTATTATTGTCCAAACCGTTTCAATAAAACCTTAGTTTCTCTTTTCCTTTTTAAACATTGAACATCCGAGAGAGAGATCTTTAGACAAGAAACGGCTGAAGAAAATGAAAACCCTAATAATATGGTGCCTTGTATCCCAGGTAATCATTCTAGCGGGAAACTCAGCCGAGAAAGGAGACGTTGATTTTTCCTTACTAATAAAAAACGAAATGTACAACTTCAAAAAACCTGCGGTTTTCTACCATTGCCGGTCGGAAAAGAAAGACCTCGGATGGCGCAAATCGCTTCCATCTTCCGAGTTTCGTTGGAGTTTCGAAGTTCCTCAGTATGGTAACGGCGTGATGATCCACCACTGTGAGTTCAGGTCGAGGCTAGGAACAGCTAATATTGAGATCGAGACGTTGTCTACTACCGCGATTCTATGCGACGGGCAGACATGCAAGTACGCGATTAGACGTAATGGGATTTATTTCATTGGTTACGAGTTGTATTATCCCTTTGGAGGGATTGTTGAGCTGTCTAGGCCTGTCGAGAAGCTAATTGAGCCGTGGACGCCTTGGTCACCGCATCAATTGAGAGATTTGAACCGTAGTAAGCAGAACCATTCTTGATTCGGATCCTTGGAGTGCCAATATTTTAAATTATTAACAAAATGAATTCAATTGTAAGTGTTATAAATGAATTCGATATATTTGGTTCGGTTTTTGGATGAAAGAAATGTAAGTGAGTTTGTATTGTATTTTTGCTACATACTAATTTAAAAAAAAAATCAGTTTGATATGGTCAGTTTATAATGGGTTAGGCTCAGTTGCATTGTAGAAATTACAAATGTGGAAGAGACAACTCTTAACCGTGTACTCTCCATCATTCAAATCTATTTCATCCTCACATGTTGATTTGTTACCTAACCCTTAAAACTCTTGTTGATTATTAATAAGAGATCATTTTAAAAGAAACAATCAGAGTCAAATTACTGACTCGGAATGAGGAGCATCCCCTGGTGTTGTACTGTCCTACCGACGTTGGCTGACTTGTAATTTTTCATTGATCAAAATTTTTTTCTTTAATTAATCTGGGATATTTCGGATCAATGGAAAAACCAAACTAATTTCTAAATGGGAGGTGCAGTCTACTGATATACATTATTTCTGTTTATGTAAATAGGTCCACAAGTATGAATTCATATTCATGTGGGTGTCAATGAGCAATGTGATTTAATTTCGTGCAACAAATGAATCGAATCTTGAAATGAGTTAGTATTTCAACCTCATTCCCTTGCGATCCGACCACACTGTTTTGGACCAAAATATTTATTTAGTCTTCACCTTTTTTTTACCACTTATACGTTTTCAAGATGTTTGAATCGAGATTTTGGAAAACTAGACACATATCATGAGCCCAACGATCATGCGTTTGGTGTTAGCTTTTTTTACTCTACGTTGGTTCGTGTAGCTTTGCCAAGATCCTAAGACTAAAAGAGTAACTCAATTAGAAAATAAAAAACGATCCGGTTTCATTTTTTCGCATCTAAATAAATGACAAACAGAAAAAATATTTAACTCCTTCAAAATTCTTAAAATTACAGATAAATTTGTGAAAGAAGCGCAGATAACCGAATGTAATAATATTTGGTGGATATATACATATAAACCGAAATAATTCAACAACCAAAAGAGATGAAACAAACCTCAATCAAAAGCTGGATTTAACACCCTTACAAAATGCAACATATATTCTAAAATTACAAACCCATGGCAAAATGTTTTTTTAGAAGAAAATTAAACCTTACCAGAAGTTTGTTATTTAGTTAGATTTGTTGCAAAACCAAACGGACAAAAAAAAGGGAAAAAATAGAAGAAGCCCATCGAACGTAAACGTCCATAACAAACAACCACATTCATTTATATACGTCACAGACATTTTTTTTTTTAAGAAACAGAACTGTTCAAGAGAGCTATGGGGTTCGAGATCGAGATGGGAACCAGGTCCCGATCAGCCACGGCATTCACGTGGTGTCTTCTCATTGCATCAGCATGCATTCCATCCACCATATCAGCAGCCCGGTTTGAGGTAAGAAATGAGATCGCCAAATACCCGGGACGACCCCGACACCTCGCGATTAAATGTTGGTCAACTACCAACGAACTAGGCTGGCATTCTCTCTATCCGGGAGAATCCAAAAGCTGGTCGTTCAAGGCAGTATACATCAAGATACCGTTCATCTACACGTACTTTGAGTGCGACTTCTACACCGCTTTTGGCTCGCCTGAGGGTCAGATCGCAACTGTTTTTGCTGGCGAGAGAAAATTCAGGTGGGAATGCGATGATCAGGAGGAAGAGTGCATTTGGGTGGTGAAGAGAGACGCGTTGTATCTAAGGAAGATCACAAGGGATGGTAAAGGCCAAAGGCTTTATGAAGACGAATTGAGAATGGCTTGGATTGGTGGTACTAACTACTTCCCGATTATTGATGAGGATTCATAATCATATAACACTCCATATATAAATAATAAACATTTATTATTATTTTTTGTTTATGTAAACTTAGCAAATTTGAGATCAATACACAATCAACTCTAAAAGCGCATGTTGTTTTTATCCCGGCTAGATGATCACAATAAAAATACCTGAAAGTTTCTTTTTTTCTTTTTTCTCAATTTCCATATTTTGGGCCTTCCAAAGTTTGAAAGCAAAGTTTGACAAGATTTCCAGAGAGCTGCAAAGAGAAAAACAAGATTGCTTGAAACAAAGCCATGTCGTATAGTACAACGGAAGTTGCATTAAGTTTGAAAGTTGAAACCATACCTTTACTAGAGTTTCAAATGACAATGCAACATCTAGATTTCTAGTATATGTTATCTGTATGTGAAAAATGATTAAATAATTAATTTAATTATCTCCGTCGTTAGAGTGTGTAGTTATTTTCTCGGTTAGTTGTTCAGAACTAATTTTAGAATTAGATATGCTTGAGATGTAAATACTAAATAGTATAAAGATGTAAGTGTTTCCGGGTCAACGCATCCTACGACTGAGTATGAACATATTTGTATGAAACTGAGAAGAACAGTAAATATAACCATAAAAAAAAAGAGTCATATTGAGTATGGCGTGGATTGCACAAAAAAAAAAAAAAAATTGAGTATGGCGTGGACTCTTAGCCAAAACAATATCCAAAAAGTTGAAAATAATTGGTAATATATTTTGTCCTAAATCGAGATCAATATCGCCAACGAAGCCCTCATCATTCATCTGCCACATGGTCCCTGCAACAACTTGTATATTACAAAAGAAACAACACAACATCCCATATAGTATTCAGATAAATCACATATTCTTGTTATGCTGTCTAATGTATTGGACTAAGTTGTTGACCATTGCAATATCTCTCTTTCCCCGCTCTTCCCACTGTCCCTTTCTTCTCTCTCCCTAACCACTCACGTACCGGTTCTTCTTCCTCCGGTTTAATCCAGATTCAGCTCTGCCATGGTGGTAGTAGTGGAAGGAAGAAGTAGAACTAGAACTAGATCCTTGCTCTCCTTTGAACTAGCTGCTCTCCTCTTACTCTCACTCTTCCTCTGTTTCTCCGTCTGTCTCTCTGATCCCGATCTGTTAGAGGAGGAAACCGTCGGCAACTCCTCCGTAGCATCTCTCAATGCTTCTTCTATTGTTAAGCCTAAGGAAGGCAGCTTCGCAGACATCATTGATCGCGCTCTCGAGAAAGAGTTCAACGAAAGCGACCAGACTGAAGGTAATGTGTCTGTATCCTGGATCCGTAACTTAGTCCCAATGTGGAAACGTATGCATCTTCTAGATTAAGAAAAAAGACATGTTTTCCTGAAATGGAAAGTGCGTCTAGATCTTGTCTTCGCGTGAGATTCTACTTTTAGAAAAGGCCAAATAATCTTTATCTTGTGGTTATATCATTGGCAGTGGCTGATCCTGGAAGCTTCAACAACAGTGTTGCTGGACAGCAGGTTTTGTTATAATCACTGGCTTGTGTAGCATTTGAGTATTATCTAAAGTGTGAGCTTCGTTGTTGTACCTTGTGGTGATCAGGCTGTTCTGGAGACTGTAGCCAGAGTAAAGTCAACAAAGAAAAACGAGACAAAAGAGGACAAGTACAATATTCAGTTTCTAGTTCTTGTTCTTGTCTCTAAAACTTTCTTATAGTGACATTCTATAATGTTTCAAAGTTTTATCTTATTTTCCTCTTTAGGCGGTTTCAACTCCATGATGTTTTCAACTTGGACAATGATAACAGAGCTGAAGACACTCCAACTCTGATTGATCGGAAAGTACGTTTTTAACACAAACAGAGTTTGGTTCTGTAGGTTGTATTTGTTCTTACATGGCAATTTCTTTTGGTATTGTTTCAGGACAATGTCTTCATCATATCCAATTTCAAATCCAAGTATCCAGTATTGCAGCTAGACTTGAGGCAAGATCTTTGTTTCAGTATGATTCTCTGTTGCAATTCTGAGTTAGTCTTCTGATATTTTTTTGCTTCTTGTGGCATATGTAGATTGATATCAGACTTGGTGGTTGTCATTGTATCTGCAACTTGTGGTGGTATCGCCTTTGCTTGTGCTGGACAGCCGGTCCGATTTTTTTTGTTCTACTCTTAAGTCTCTGTTATTATAAAATTTAGGTTTCAATATGATGTCTTGGTCTTCTGATTGTTGTGAATCACTTTATACTTATGCAGGTGATAACTGGATATTTGCTAGCAGGGTCTATCATCGGCCCTGGAGGTTTGAACTTCATCAGTGAGATGGTCCAGGTGAGATGAGAGTGTTTTTAAGTTTTTGTATGCATATATATGTGATCTTACATGTTTTTTTTTTTTTGCGCTTTTATTTTGTATGTAGGTTGAAACAGTCGCCCAGTTTGGTGTGGTGTTTCTGCTCTTTGCATTGGGTCTAGAATTCTCCACTGCTAAGGTGAGATCAACGTCTTTGGTTTGCTTAGTGTTGAGTTGAAAGTTTTGCATAACCAACTCTTTAACGACCTTTCCTCTTACTATGTAGCTTCGGGTGGTTAGATCAGTTGCTGTTCTTGGAGGCCTTCTTCAAATACTTCTTTTCATGTTCTTGTGCGGAATCACAGTGTCGGTGAGTCATTTTCATCAGTATTAGACACACTATTTAGTTTATGTAGCGCAAAGTTTCGTTTCTTGTATTAGACTATACACTCTAAGTCCTTCTCCAGTTATACTCTCTGTGACATGTTTTCAATGGTCTTGTTTGCAGTTATGTGGTGGGAAACACTCGGAGGGGGTATTTGTTGGAGCTTTTTTGTCAATGTCATCAACCGCGGTGGTAAGTTCATTGTACTCTGTAACTCTGTTATAACCTTATCAGTAAGATTTGGTTTTACTATTGTTGTTTGTTATGTTCATCTTGTGTTTCTGACTTGAAACTATTATAGGTGCTGAAGTTTCTCATGGAAAAAAATACAACTAATTCTATTCATGGCCAAGTTACTATTGGAACCCTTATTCTTCAGGTATCTGATTATTCTATTCATTTAATGTCCATTGCCTTTCTAGACTGTATGGTGTTTATATAATAGAATGGACAAGAAGATCATTTTTAAGTTTCTTATAGTCATTCTGCATAGCATTAAGTAGACTCGGTATTGTTTAGAAATAATATTGGATTTATAATCTTATTGATGTGATTATTATCCCCTTTAACCTCTCTTTGCGATAATAAATAACCTACTTAACTCGGTGGTTAAAGAATTACTCTCTTTATCCAAATGATTTGGAGTTTTGATTTTAGCATATGTTTCTAGGACTGTGCTGTTGGTTTGCTGTTTGCTTTGCTTCCAGTTCTTGGTGGAAACTCTGGCGTTCTTGAAGGAGTTTTGTCAATGGGAAAAGTGTAAGGAATGAATGATAAAGTTAATTGCTACTAAAGCGTATTCTAAAGTATCGATGTTAATCATGTCTTTTCTTTCTTTTATTAAGGGTGGTTGTGCTGCTTTCGTTTTTGGCTGTTTTGTCAATATTATCACGTACATGTATTCCTTGGTTGCTTAAGCTAATGGTCAGCTTATCATCACAGGTACATGGTTTTCTTATCTCTCTGTCCAATGAAATTTAGTTTGTAGATTATTAACCTAATCTCTTTCTCCATCAATCAGACAAATGAACTATATCAGTTAGCCGCTGTTGCGTTTTGCCTACTCGTAGCTTGGGTGAGTCTTACTTAGCCTTCCCCATTTTCATGCTCTTCCTGTGTTTGTTCTTCAAGATTCTCATTTGTTCAATCCTTCTCTACTTTTTTATAATCTGTTTGACTTGGGGCTTTTATGTTTTTTTCAGTGTAGTGATAAGCTGGGGTTAAGTCTTGAACTAGGTTCTTTTGCCGCAGGGGTCATGATATCAACTACCGATCTCGCTGAACATACATTGGAGCAAGTAAGTCTTGATCATGTATTACCAAAAAAGACTGGTTTCATCCGTAACATATCATGTTAACCCCTTAAAAAAGTCCATATTCTGACTCAGGTGCTTTTATATTTTTGCTGCAGATAGAACCTATCCGTAACTTATTTGCTGCTCTTTTCCTTGCCAGCATTGGGATGTTGGTTAATGTCAATTTTCTTTGGACACATGTGGATATACTGTTAGCTTCTGTAATATTAGTAATCATCATAAAGACAACTATAGTTACAACAGTTGTCAAGGGATTTGGATACAGCAACAAAACGGCTCTTCTTGTAAGAAAAAATCTTTATTCCAAACTATACTTATGATTCCGTGCTTCACTAACTCCAGTTAAATTGATGCAGGTTGGGTTATCTTTGGCTCAGATAGGAGAGTTTGCCTTTGTGCTACTTAGCCGTGCCTCCAATCTTCACCTTATCGAGGTGAGTAACAAAACTGCTTCTGGTTGGATAGGGTTTAAGATTATAATGTATCTTAAAAAGTTTTAAAACATTATCAGGGAAAACTCTACTTGCTTCTCCTCGGGACAACCGCACTTAGCCTGGTATAATCAGATCATTTACTCTCTATATGTGTGTATTCAAGTAGCTGATAATATGGTTTTGGTTTGAGCAGGTTACAACACCTCTGGTGTTCAAAGTGATACCAGCGGTTGTGCATCTTGGAGTACTGCTAAGGTGGTTTTCTCCAGACACTTCAATAGAGGTAAGCGAGTGATCTTTCTTTGTTTTATGTAATAATAATAACTAAAATAACAATGCTTTGGTTTTGGTTTTGAGCAGAAAGGAGAGATAGTAAGATCAGAAAGTGCTAAACAACGGATGATACTGATGTCACGCCAATCCCACAACTCATAAACACCACAAATGTTTCTTCTATCTCAGGTAAAGTTTTGTTGCACCAATATTGACAACAAAAACTATGTGGAACCCTAACATTGTTGTTCCTGGAACCCACTAACCTCTACCCTTGTCACCATTTGTTTTCAAGTGTAATTAGTATTGTTTCTTTCCCCCTTCACTGTAATCTGAAATCAAAAATATTAAATCAAATATACAGATCTATCAATTTGTTATTCTAAAAATTTCACAACTTGCTTACTCTTTCTGAATAGTGAGCTGCAAAGAGTCTTCCCTATTTCTTGCACCTCAACGATATCGTGAAAGATGAGTTTTTTTTTTTTTTTTTGTTCAAGAGATGAGTTAAGCACAATAAAAATCAATAGAGACACGAAAAGCAACACCGTTACTGGGATTGATAAAAACATATTATGAGGATTTTTCCTTAAATAATTATTCAACCGAATGTACAGACAGAACAACAACAGCTACTCACTCACTGAAGACAAACTACAATAAAGAACTCAAAAACATAAACATCTGTATTCTCTCTACTATATATCAATCCTTTCCCTTATTCCTCTTTTAACTCTTCTTCTTCTCTCCCTCTCTCTCTATATAACTTATCAATATCTCTGTCTATATCTACAGCTTTAATCATAACACAAGAGTAGCTCAAACTCCAAAACAATTCACGTAGTGTATCATCAGGTATAATGTTGTAATATTTTCCGTAGCAAGAGAAGGCAGCGTCATAGGGAGAGTCTTGTCTTGATCGGTTTGAGCTTCAACCCCATGTTTTCAGGTGAGAG
The DNA here is from genome assembly GCA_016771965.1 of Brassica carinata. Taxonomy (NCBI): domain Eukaryota; kingdom Viridiplantae; phylum Streptophyta; class Magnoliopsida; order Brassicales; family Brassicaceae; genus Brassica; species Brassica carinata. Next base: position 184,290 of record JAAMPC010001626.1, read on the forward strand.
AAGCTCAGGGGAGATTCTTGTTGGACTCAAAGGACTTCTTGGGCTTACACTACGTGTAGGACGATACAAGCCATATCCCATCAAAAAATATTCCATCGGTATTACCATCGCATGTGGCTGCTCTTCAGTCACCAACGACCCACTTCCTTGTACCTCGACTAATGCGCCGTATCGTCTGTCTAGTTTGGTGGTCATGTGAACGGCCTCTGAGTGGTAAGCAGAACTTTCACCGATGAATATCAAAGTTCTGCATTGCAGTTTCCTTAACCCTTCGCTTAGATCCACTCTCCTGTGCATTCACATCACCAAACCAAACACATAAGATACTAGTACTATTTTCCAGCTTAATATTGATTAACTCATATCTCGAAATGAGGAGCCACGATCATTACCCGTTGATTGCTTCAAGGAATCTCCATACATTTGTGCTCTGCCGCTCGCAAAGTAACTGGACAGTAGAGAACACAACATATAAATTATTACTTTAAAGTTATCAGAGAATTGCAAAAAAAAAAGATAAGAAGAGAAAAGTGTTTGTTACTAACTCTTCTGCATTCTTGAACAATATCTGATTCTGGAACTTGAGCATTACCACGAACTTCCTATCATAACATATATATTGTCAAACATTATCATCTGCTCGTGCATTATAGAAATGCAAAACCTTATTTGTTAAGTGGTAGATGAGAGAACCTGCTGAGACTATACCTTGCTGAAGTACCGTTTTAGTAACAATTCCTTAACCACGCCACACATGCCATAGTAGTAAAGTAAATTAGACATAACCTGCGTAAATTATGGACATGTTTGATATGAGGATTAGATAATCAAAGGTCATAACCACTAGTGAGAACCAACAAAAGATATCACTGTGAGAAGAAACAGACCTTATTGCACAACCATTCTGACCAAGAAGGCGCTTGGCACAGTGGAGAGACGAGTATTAATCCCACAGCTCTCTGTCTGTACTTCATCTAGATCAATTTTAAGTTTCAAGGAAAGTTAAAAGTCAGGAATCAAACAGAAATATATGCGTAAGATAGTTACTGTTACAGATACTTACAGCAAATAAGGTCAGAATGTAAGCTCCTGCTGTGACACCCATACACATTACTGCACCAAGTCTGGATAAAGAGCCAATAAGCAATAAAGTAAAAAGAATTTAGAAAAAAAAAAGAAAGAAAAGAAAAAAAAAACAAGAAAACGAATATATGCAGCATAATGAAACAATGATCAGATGTTAAACTTATGCAGGAGGTGAAATCTTACCCGAAATAATTAAGAACCTCGACTATCTGGTCTGCTAAGTCATCAGCTGAGAGCAAAGGAGCATCAACACTGATCACTGGAGCTCCCAACTGCAATAACTCTTGAAGAAATCATTATAACAAGGAACATGAATTGCTTATTTGGCGTATGAAGTTGTAAAAAGATGAGACTTAAGTTACCAACCTCATGGCCTAGAGGACTGATGTGATATATGCAAAAGTTGTGAAGTAGCAAGGAACTAGCTTCTGGACAAAACAATAATCCTTGAAAACAGAACATATCTACAACAAGACAAAACGGTAACGTATTAAAAACAAGCACCAATTCAAAAGTTTCATTTACTAATGGTGCATTACGGAACTAGTGACGTTAAGGCTTATTCGATAAGTAGAGATGAAGAAGTATAAGGCTTACAATTTAGAGCTAGATCAGGATATGTGATAAGTGCAGGTTTATCTGGATCTCCACAAACGGCAACACATACGGGGCCATAGGTAGTCTCCACAAGGTGCTCCTATCAACCAAAAAAAGGTACGAAATAAATGAAAAGGTAAGAACATGCAAAGTCGAAGACCACACTTATAGCGTTCATTTCCATTGGGAGTAATATTACTTGATTAAGAAGTAAGTAGAAAAAAAAGTAGCAAAGTGCCCCATTAAAATCATATACTCGTAACCAGCAAATACGGATTGGTCAAACAAAAGAGATCATTAAAAATCTGAACTACCAATAGAGAACTAAAACTTCATTATGGAATTTTGCAATGATAATAAATAAATAAATAAATCCTTAAGAAAATATTAGAAACAATGAGGAAAGGAATGTGGAAAACGATCCAAGAAGAGTTGTATACATACTTGGAATCTCCTATTAGAAACAAGAATCATATCAACAAACTCACTCACACGTTCCAAGATGAACGTGTCTATGAATCGAGGAAGACATTGAAGAAAATAAAACGTAGAAATCAAACCAAAATTAAAAAATTAAAAATTAAACGTAAAGCAGAAACGTGGAATCAGATTATCGAGACAACACATTTCGTAACTTTGGATAATATTACCGACACAATAAAAGCATCAATGATCACTCCAGTTTCAGCTCCAAAACATAGTAATGAAGCAACATGAAATATTTTATAGCATTGTTTTATTACAAAACGATTCAAGAAATTGCTAAAAACCACTTACCATAATCTAAATGCAACTACAGCAAAATAACTAAAAGTAAAATCCAGATAAATAAATAATGTTTTTTTGAGGAATAAAGCAGCAGCTCGAAGAATGCAGAAACCATTAAAGTATTAAACATAATCCAATAAGCTCTTTAAGAAACACACACACACAAAAAAGACAGAACCTCGTAGTAAAATTTACCTGTCCTCCAAGAGACAATGCCTCCATATCAATGGAGACAGAACCGCTTGAATCCCCCATCTCTCTATATATCTCCTTTGTATATTTCAGTATAAGCAGAGACTTATTATCTATCTTTCCATGGCCTTCTCTCTCTATTCTCTCTCACAAAATGATTTGCTATATTCGTTTTTTTTCTGTTTATAAATAGAAAGAAGGCTTATGACTTTAGAAAATTATATATAGGAAAACTCGTTACTGAGTCACCGACGGTCGACTCGGGTTTAAGGTAGGACCTGCAAAACCATAATCACAGGGACTAACTATATACCATGATCAAACTAACCCTTGGTTAAGGGACCGACAGTTTTTTTTCATTCTTTCTTCTTCTAAATTTTGCGTTCTCGCCCCTTCTATTTTCTTAATCATTGCAATCGATACAACAACTTTTATACCTCAATGTATAAACCCAAAACGTGTCGGCACCCTCATTTTCTACTATTTCTAGCTTTTAATTTTCTTTCTGTTTCCAATTTATACATGCATTTCATTTTGTTTTCTGCTATTTTATATCAATCCCTATGAAACAATGTGCTAAAAAAATTATAGATACGAAGAAATTAAAACTTAATACTCATTTTTTCTCCCTTCTAATCAAACCCCATGAAGTAAATTTTTGGTACTAGGGGGTTAGGTTGTTAGCTAAAAAAGGAGGGTTAGGATACCAGTGTATCATATATTAGTAGAGGGGCCAAAATAATAGAATCATGTTCTTAGAAAAAAAGTCAGTGTACTGTTGACTTTATGAGATAAGATGATGAATCCTCAGCCGTTGGATTTTAACTTATTTTTGTCGTCTTTCCTTTTATGCTTAGTCTTCTTCCCTTTTAAAACATGAACACCGTGTGATTTTCTATTGCGATAAACAGGGCCCATTGCATTGGAGGGTGAGAACACACATGTCGTTTTCTTGTCGAGTTGGTATGTGTCATTGGCACCCAACAAGAGCGTTAAACCATAAGTCCCTTTTGCTTAATTATAAATCCGTGCCAAAACTTTCAATTTTCCTTTTTATTTTTTAAAAATTCCATGTGTTATATGCTTCATATCTGAGCATCATAATCAAAATGATAAAAAAGATATAAACGAACAAAGACATTATTGATATCATCTTCTTAAACATGTAATCAAGTAAATTTTCTTTTCTACAACAGAAGAAAGAAGCAGTATCTCTTAAACCAGCTTCATGTTGACTGATTGATTTATTTACTTTTTAGGGAACGTAGGATTATGAACTGAGAATTCACGTAATCATAAAATAGTATCATTCTAATCTCTTTTTACTGTGATGGTTAAAAAGTTCATTGATTTATCATATGTATCAACTTCAATGGTTGTATAAGTAATGAAAAACTCGATGGAATATTCTCAATCATAGTGTGTTGTACGCTTGTGACATTTTATATATTGATATGTTTTCACATTAATGTATGATTGATTGCAAGCAACAACTTAGTCGCATTTGAGTTTGTTTAATTTAATATCTAGAGATCTAACTGGGAGACGAATCCAAAAGGAACAGCTTAATAGATACCGAATAAACGTACCTACGTAGTATCCTCTGTTGAATAACGATTACATATTAGTACCATTACATTCTTGGCTTCTTGTCACCAGCTTTTGTATTTATATAGAATAATTGTTTTCATCCTGTGTTTTCATGGAAATATTTTAATGATTAACCTACCAACCACATTTCTTAATCTTTACATTTAGGATACCATTTAAAAATGTATGCCTCCTGATTTTCACAGTTTTTTGTGTTCCCTAAAGTTTTATTCCTATCAATCAAACGATCGATATAATGCTCCCTTTTAAAACGTATATTTCACTACATGTTCACACTTTTATTACTATAAGGTATAGCTATTTGATACTCCTAAAAAGAATTTTAAAAATTCTCAGCTGAACATATGGTGATATTGAAATAATGATTTGAAGTGTTTTATGGTAAACGAATAAATATAGTGTATTAATTTCGATCCATCGTTCACATTATCGTTACTGATTACAAAACTATATATTTTAAAGAACTCTTTCTAAAAAGCCAGGCATTTTTCTTGCTATGATATAATTTTTGTGAAACTTTTTATTTAAAACAGACGGGAGACTTCTGATTTAATTTAAGAGTGTATACTTGTTTTATTACTATAAGGTATAGCTATTTGATACTCCTAAAAAGAATTTTTAACATTCTCAGCTGAACATATGGTGATATTGAAATAATGATTTGAAGTATTTTATGGTAAACGAATAAATATAGTGTATTAATTTCGATCCATCGTTCACATAATCGTTACTGATTACAAAACTTTTTTTTTTTGCTAAACTTTGGTGCATAAGAAAACTAGTATATTTTAAAGAACTCTTTCCAAAAAGCCAGGCATTTTTCTTGCTATGATATAATTTTTGTGATCAATTTTTTATTTAAAACAGACGGGAGACTTTTGATCTAATTTAAGACTGTGTACTTGTTTTAGCGAAACCATGCAGTGGTTGTTTGATGAAAGTGTTGCCCTAATATAAATAATTAATTGTTTTGTTGCTGTCTCCATCTCGCCACCATTATTCATCAATCTAATATATGAATCTTCTGACTATATAGATATGCATATGCCGACAATATATTATGTAGTAAATAGTACTAGAATATAGATACGTCCACATGCAGAAAGAAGTATTACTGTTTTATAGGTGAAATTGTGTAATCAAGTATGTAAAGCAATATAAACCAGTACTATCCATATAAAAGTTACATTAGCTTTGTTTTTTTACATTATCTAGTGACATTTCTTTGCTTTTAATCCAATTCATTACATCATGGCTATTGGCTTACGTTACATGGAAGTTGTTGCTAAGATTAACTACGTGTCCACTTGTAGAAACTTCCATTACTTCAAGTTTAAAGAAAATGAATTTAAAGCTTTCCAACAACAATACAATTTGAGAACATTCTTGGAATAGTATATTATCGGGTCCCGTATATTATCTTTGACGATAATGAATTACTCTATTGTAATAGTAGTTCTGGTTCGTACGATAACCGATTTGGACGTCTCATGACTCATGTCATCATCAACGTATACTTACTTTTCACAACTGAAGCCACAATAATCTTTGAAGTTTTAAATATATAATTGCTGGGGTAAATAAAATAGAGCAACAATAAAATAGCAAAGCCCATGAACTAAACTGATCGTTAGCTTCTAGTCATATCTCAAACTTTGATTCATTTCCAGTTCTACCAGAAGCCCATAAACTGAGTTTGTCTCAAGTGGACATGTTCCACTCGTTGATTCACACTTTACATTTATTTACTTGTCATCTAAAAAGGACTTCAGGAGTTTATTTGACGATATGGAGATCCGAAATAGTTTTATTCTTTTAAAAAATAGATCCAATAAACTTACAAAATTAACTTGTTATATCATCTCTAAACAAAATTATCAATTCAGCAGCATTCTTACTTCTAATTTTTCGGCTTTTGAATGGATCATAAACATTTCTACTAAAACTATATGATATCCCAAATAACTGATCCGAACCTAACTAAATATCCAAATTCTCATATCTACTAACTTCGTTTATAGTATACAATATATGGATTAAATACTATAAAAAATAAGAAAACAGGTTCAAAAAAAAAAAGATTATATTCCTATATAAATAGTTTTTTGTTCACATATAAATAATTATTTCCATCTGCTTCTTTAGAGCACAAATATCGCGGTCCAAAACCGTGGTCCTTAGGCTTTTTAAGCCCAAAAATATATTAAAAAGAGTGAATATGTTTGGGACGCTCTAAGAGCGGACGGTTGGCTCGCCCTTACTTAGCACGTGTCACGCGGAGATGAAGCCGAAGTCGCTCAGGGTAAATCTCATTTCTCTTCCCAATCGAGTTCACCGCCTCCCGTTTCTCTCGAAGGCGATAGAAGTGGCGACAAAGTACACCGACGATTTCATCCCTAATCTCTCCCCCATCTCTCCCGGAGCTCTCCCGAAGTCCTGACGAGTCTATCCCGTGTCCGTATCGAACCTCAATCTCCGCCGATTTGAATCCAAAAGGTTAGTGTTCCTCTTTCGTTTTCGAATCATTAGGATTGCGTTGTCGATTTAGTTCCTCCGCATGTTGTTGTCATGATTTTTTCGGTAGATTAGATGATGATTCTCGATCTTGTTCCTCCGACTCGGGTTCATATAGAAAAGTAAGATTCGTTATTGATGATTCTTTGTTGTGATGTTTGGTGAGAATCGGTGAAAATGCTAGTTGTTTTTGATATTGTTTCCTCGTTATTGATCGGTTATTGATAATTTTTTGAACGAAAGTTGATAGCTTTTGCTTGTTGTTTGAAAATGCTTGTTGTTGTTGCTTTTTTTTGAACGAAAGTCTTCTAGCTTGCCATGTTTGTAGTTCGGTTTTAGTTACTTAAACTGAATTCGGTTCCATGCTTTAACTCTAGTTCCCTTTGTAGCTTATAGTTTGTGTACTTGTAGTAACTAAAGCTGATAACTAAAGCTGTTATAAGTAATAACACGACCTGATAGGAAAAAGTACTTGAATTTAATGATCCATTAAGCTAGAGCTGATAGCTTTGTAGTTGTAATAAGTTCGATTAGACATAGGTAGATAATTGTTAGTTGGTTATGAAGTTATTACTTAATAAATTTTCTTCTTTATATCCAATAAAGCGTCTTTCTCTTCTCATTTCCCATTCTCGTAATATCTTCTTTTCTTCTTCGTTCTTCTTCGTTCTTCTTCCTATGGATCCAAGGATTCCATGTAACCAGAATTCTGGTTATATGGCGATGCTTCTAGCGTCCAAAATGGTCGGAAAACTTTCATTATGAAGGTTTTCCTTCCGGTGTCAATTTGGAGCCTCGAAGTCCCTCCTTTCAGTTCCCAACCGTCGAGGCTCCATCCCAACCTCGGGACACATTGGCGTGTTGTGGGAAGAAGGAAATGGGCGCCAGTGATGACGAGGTTCTTATTAGTCGTGGCTTTACACATCCAAGGACGCCAGAATGGAAATGATCGAAGTCAAGGACCTTCCGAAGCGCATTGATGAGTACTTTGCGCAAATGTTAATGAGAACATAGAGAATGTTCATTGTAGCGCCGCGGCACGTAATCAATGATCGACCAACAAGTTACGTGCGCGTTCGCATTGCGAGAAAAGACAAATCACCGGTCGAGTGACAATGACGCTCTTAAGTTGGCTCACGATATCTTCTTCAAAGCTCGGGGACACAAGTTTACCCTCGAGCACGCTTGGTGTGTCTGCGGTATGAACAAAAGTGGATGAGTCCGAACACACCTACAACGGCGGTTCAAAGAGAAAGATCGTTGATGTCGGTTCACAATCGCCCGAGGCTCATGTTGGTGAGGTCAGTTCCCAATCTTCAATGCGGCCTGAGGGTATCAAGGCTGCGAAAGCAAGAAGGATCAGTGGTAAAGGAAAGGCCATTGAGGAGTTTAAGAGCATTATGGAGCTCAAGATGGAAGATCGATGAAGAAGGAGAAGCTTTCCAAGTTGGCGATACTAGACACACTACTAGCTAAGAAGGATCTAAGTGAGAGTGAAGAGGTTGTCAAGAATAAACTGTTAGCGAATGCTTCTAAGTGAGAGTGAAGAAGCTATGTCTGTCGTGGTCTAAGTTAGTGTCTTCGTTACATGAAGTTCCATTGTGTAATGTTGGTATTTCTATGTCTTGTTCTATGTTTAATGTTAGTATTTCTATGTCTTGTTCTATGTCTTGGTTAAATTTCTAGTCTTCTTATGTATGAACTATCTTGTGGCCTCCTTTGTGTACTTGTTTAATGAATGAAAATGTTTGTTTTCCCAAATCATTGTCTAATGTTGATGTCTGTGTAATGAATGAAAATGTTCGTTTTGTTTTGCAGGTTACGGATCACATGGGCTTGGATTATAGTTATACACAGCCAACGCCATCGGAGGGATATGGTGACAACTCAGCGACGATGGTGGCTATAACACCACGAGCACGACATATTGCTTGACCAAGCAGAGATCGAAGCTGGGCGTCAATACCCACCGCAGCCTGAAGTGGAGTTTGGCTTCCCAAAGAATGCTACTGTGGTGGCCAGCCGCACATAGCCACATCCTACACCAGAAGCGACCGGGTAGAAGGTTACACTCGCGAACATCGGCGATGATGAATGCCATATATACAAGTGGTGGGATGTGGCGGCAACCGAGGAGATCAACGCCATTGGTTCACAGTATGTCCAGCTTGCTCATAAGGTGGATTATCTTGCGTCTGTCAGTGAGTACGAGACAGAACTAAACCATGTAAGAGATCTCCACTATGAGACTGAGCTTAAGGTGGCTCTGCTTGAGAAGACTGTCTCTGACTTATCTAAAAAATCATCAGTTTCGAATGGGTTTGAACTTGTAGTACTTGGTGTGGTTCTTTTAGTAGTGGTGGTAGCCATGTTCGTAATGGTTAGGTAGATTTGCAGTATGGGTGATATGTTTAAACTTATGTATTTTGTATGAACCAAGAGTTTTAAAATACTATGTCTATTTTAACTTTCATCATAAGTATTTTAATATATCACAAGTCGAACAATGAAATTGAACACATGGTTTAATATATCACAAGTCGAACAATGAAATTGAACAAGTAAGGACACAAGACCAATCACAAGTCGAATGAACAAATTTAGCACATGGGTTTATTTCATTACCTAACAATCACGGGTCTTGAGAGATCACATGTCGAATACACACAATCACGGGTCTTGAGAGATCACTTCTATAAATATGAGATTCCTCATGTCATCAAATACACACATGATTTTCTCTCCCTAAAACGTAAACAAAAACACAAACACTTCTCCTTATATTTATATATGGCATCTTCATCTCATTATCATTATCACAAAGATGATGATGATGCGAAGTTGAGGAAAGATTTGAAGAAATTTGTAATGACTATGCTGTTATACCGAACCAAAAGAGAGAAAACAACGTATTTTTCAAGATAGACACCGGGAAGAAGGTCAGACCTTGCTTTGGAATGATTATTTCAGCGAGAATCCCACTTACTCTTCCGCTCTTTTCCGCCGACGGTTTCGAATGAACAAAACTTTGTTCCTGCGTATTGTGGATCGTTTCTCCGCAGAGATTCCGTATTTTCGACTATCAGAAGATGCAATCGGACGGACAAGTCTTACACCTCTTCAAAATGTACCGCAGCAATGCGACAATTGGCATCTGATGCTCTTGGCGGACTCGGTGACGAATATATCCGTCTAGGTGAATCAACGGCTCGAAAATGTTTGCCTGAAGTTTGCCGCGGAATAATCACCTTGTTTGGCGATCAATACCTACGACGTCCCACACCGGAGGATCTGGAAAGGCTACTACATATCGGAGAAAAACGTGGATTTCCGGGGATGATTGGAAGCATCGACTGTATGCATTGGGAGTGGAAGAATTGCCCCACCGCTGAAATGAATGTTTTCACGAGGAACGAAAAACCAACAATTGTGTTGGAGGCGGTCGCTTCATATGACCTCTCGATATGGCACGCTTTTGGAGCTCCGTGTACTATGAACGATCTTAATATTCTTGATCGATCTCCTGTTTTTGATGACATAATTAACGGCACCGCGCCACAAGTTAACTATGTAGTCAACGAAACGGAGTACCATTTGCCTTATTATCTGACGGATGGTATATATCCGAAATGGGCGACTTTTATTCAATCGATCCACTACCACAAAATCGAAGCATTCATTATTTGCTCAAACCCAAAAATCTGTTCAAAAGATGTCGGCGGGCCTTCGGGTCCTAAGCTAGATTTGCCGTTGTCAAAAATCCGTCAAAGTTATGGGATAAGGAGAAAATTGGAAATATTATGAGAGCATGCATCATACTCCATAATATGATTGTCGAAGATGAACGGTCATCATTCACTCAATATAACAAATTTGAGTTTCAACCAAGAGATGTTCCGAATACATTTTCCGTTAACAATCGTTCTCATGTCGGTCTGGCTAAGATTGCAGCGGATCGTCGAACGAACCTTCGGAATAAACAAGTCCATGAAAGTTTAAAAAACAATTTGATTGAAAATGTATGGGCTAAATTTGGACATCTTTCAACGCAAAATTTGGACATCTTTCAACAGGAAATTTTGTCGGGTAATTTTTAAATTTCTTTTAAATGAATAAATTGTGTGTGTTTTTTTTTCTGAAATTAGTATTTTTGTTTTATGGAATGTAATAAAATGTCTGTAATTTTCTTTTAAATTAATTTTTCTTTTTAAGTTATTCAATTCAGTTTTAATTTGCTTTAATAAACATCTTAAAATATTACTAATTATTAAAAAAAAAAATCCTAAGGACCTACCCAAAAGTCCTACCAATAAACCACCAACTTAACTAAAGTCCCTAATCAAAGTCCCTAACTACAAAAAATATTAAAAAATGCCTAAGGACCATGTATTGGTCCTAGCAATGCTGTTGCTCTTAGTAAATGCTCACCTGGTTATCACAACTCCACGACGAGAGGAAACAAACAAACAAAAAAACTGAGAGAGACACAACACAAAAACAATGGCCATGATTACGCGCAACGCCGCCACGCGCCTCCCTCTCCTCCTCCAATCCCAACGCGCCGCCACCTCCGTCTCTCACATCCACACATCCCATCCATCCTTCTCCCCCTCGACATCACCGACTTCCTACACCAGACCAGGCCCTCCTTCCACCTCCCCTCCTCCTCCTCCCCCCGGTCTCTCGAAGACGGCGGAGTTCGTGATCTCGAAGGTCGACGATCTCATGAACTGGGCTCGTAGGGGATCGATCTGGCCCATGACCTTCGGCCTCGCCTGCTGCGCCGTGGAGATGATGCACACCGGTGCTGCTCGCTACGATCTGGACCGATTCGGGATCATCTTCAGGCCGAGTCCTCGCCAGTCGGATTGTATGATTGTCGCCGGGACGCTTACTAACAAGATGGCTCCGGCTCTTCGCAAGTAAACGCCTAATCTTAATCTCTGATTGTGGATAGACTCGTGGAATTAGGTTTTCAGGTGATTGGAATTGTTTATCTCTTTTCTTGGTGATTTAGGGTTCATATAGTGTAGTCTGATTGTTTTGCTAGGCCTGTGTTGAATTGAGAGTTTCCTTGTGGATATAAGACTAACATGTGAAGGCTATACTGTTCATATCATTGTCTATGGTACATTTTCTTTAAAAAAAATTCATAAACTTTGGTTAAAACTAGCATTCAGGGATGAAGAGTAGGTTATACTATGTAAGCTCTGTGTTTTTTTTTTTTTTTTGTGGGGAGGGATTTCGGATTATATAGCGTTGGTGAACATATGTTAGTGTTGTTTCAGCTATATCATGGTTAGATTTATCAATCCGAGATTGGAGATTTCATTTTCTTATTCACTTATCATGTTTTGTTTTAGCTCCTTGTGGGTGACTGTTTAGAAATCCTGTTTTGATTTGAGACCTGATGTCTACTTTGTTGTGAGGTGTGTTGTTATTGAGAAATTGATATCTGACACACTTGATTAGATTTCTGATTTTCTTGTTTGATGATATGAAGTCTTCGTTCGACTACAGAAGTTATGTTCTTTAAATGAGAATCATGTTCTAGGAAATGTATTTCTACAGATTTTTTGTAAGGCAGCTGAGCTTTATACTTATGATGTTTATGGGTCTCATACACTTGAGATAGGAAATATCCAAGTCAGTCTAATAGCCACAAGGAACCACGGGTTTTTAATGCATCATCTACTGAGACGAGCAAATGCTAGATGCATTTGAGAGATGATTGATAGCTTTATAAGATGGTCTAGAATCTAGATTAGTTCTCATGGTGAATAACCTATTAGTGTTCGAACTAGTATATGTTCGCAACTCTCTATTCAAATTACCCACTAAATCAGTCTTGGATCTGGGATAACTGAGAGAAGTAGGCTTTGTGGATAGCGAAAATGTTTTGTATAGCTGCTCTTCTTGCTTATCCTAATTGAAGATGTTCTAGTTTCTAATATCTGGAAAATGACAGGGTTTATGATCAAATGCCCGAGCCAAGGTGGGTGATATCGATGGGAAGCTGCGCCAATGGAGGTGGATACTATCACTACTCCTACTCAGTGGTTCGAGGGTGTGACAGGATCGTGCCAGTCGACATTTACGTCCCCGGGTGCCCTCCAACCGCTGAGGCTTTGCTCTATGGACTCCTCCAGCTTCAGAAGAAAATCAACAGGCGCAAGGATTTCTTGCATTGGTGGAACAAGTGATCAAGTTTCAGAATCCTCTCCTTCTTCCAATGTGAAAAGGGAGAGTTCTTTTCAGACAATTTATTACCAAAAGTTTGGGGATGATAATAAAACGTGGACGTTTCAGTGCAATGGTTTTCTTTTTGTGGTGGAGATGCCATGTAAACGGGTGCTTCTTATAAGTTTGATGTGGAACTTATATAAACATAAGATTCTGTTGTCTAATTTATTTTTTTTGTTGGATCTATTCACAAGCTCTTTCTGTTTCTCCTTTATGTCGTTTCAAAGCTATGTATTTTCATTAAACAGCTTCTACACATTCAATGGAAGATCCTGGTTAAGAATGTTGTATCCATACTAATCTTGGTTCAGACCAATGATTGAAAGGGAGAAACATTATGAATGTTATTAGTATTTGAACAAAATGGTATTTTGAGGGAAAAAAAAAGAGATTAATTTTGTGTTGCTTCATAAACGGCTTTCTCACTTAATGTTACAACGAGAGTTGGAAGAAAAAATAGCTTCAAAGGATCCATCAAGAAAAAAACTCAAGACTTTTGTTTTATGAGGTGCTAATGCTTCTTGAGAGCGTTCATCTTGTCCCTGAGGTAATAAAGTTTGGCTCTTCTTACTCTTTTCTTGTCCAACACCTTAATCTCCCTCAGGTTTGGCGAATACCTGTGTGTCACCCCCAATCACATATCAGTTTTGCCTTTGATTCGGAGCACAAGGTTAAAAGTAGAGACTTACAAGGGAAACATGGATTCGACACCGACTCCAGCAACAAGCCTTCTAATCCTAAAAGTGGAGTTAAGACCAGCATTACGCCTTGCTATGACAATTCCTTTCACGATTGAAACACGCCTCTTGTTCTCAGGCACTTCCTGTTTCAAAGAAAGCCTATGAGAATACAATCTTGTATCACTCTACGAGGATTCAAATAGTATTTTACCACTTTAAGCTGCACAATGTAACCAGGCCTTATCTCTGGTATCTCTCTACGAGTTCTTACTTCCTCAACAGCCTCCTTGTCTACAATCTGCAGAAGATTATAACTTTTGTAAACATGAAAGCAGTGATGACCAATTGTCACAGTTACGAGATGTACCTGCATGATATGCTTGGCGGTTTTATCAAGCCGCTTGAACTTGATCCTCGGAGGTGCATCAGGAGCTGACACAACAGGGAATCCTTGAGGAACAGAATCTCCAACGGTGGAAAAGCATCTCGATGAATACGTAAAGTTTTGTTTCTGCAAAACATTTCCCAACCACCATCAAATCAAGAATGTCTCCCCCTCACGAAGAAGCCTAAACTAGATAGTAGATACCATTGTGACCAAGGTATCTAGAAAATCTATAAAACGTACGAGACGGGTTCCACTGCCTCTACATAACCTTAACTACCAAACGAGATAGGCCTAAGAAAACAGCAAACAAGTTAAGAAAATAAACAAAAAAAAATCGATGATGCTTAGGACAATGAAGCATTTTGTTCTTTCAATCTCACCTAATGATCATCATTTTCTATTTTTGTAATTACCATAGCGATCAAAATCCCCCACATAAAACACTCTGAGCTACATTCAAATGCGGAATCAAGCGGCTAGGAGACTACTCAATCAGTGTTCAGCAAGACCAGCCCAATAGCAAAGTTTATTCCTTTTATACAACTCATTTGGAATAAGATCTCTATTGGCAACTAAAATCATCCTCCACATTTCTACATTCCGAGAAACAATATTGATAAGCCATGATTAGGTAAAACGAAAGAAGCGGCTGCTTACAGGTAGTGCGGAGGAGGAAGAAAGAGCCTTTGTCAAGGAGCTAATGAGGAGATACGTCTTCTCTGGTGAATCGAAAGCTCTGGTGGAATGGAAAGAATCAAAATTCCTCGATACATCATTACCAGACCAAGAAGCAGTGAAAGGAAGAAGAGTGTTGGTGATGGATAAACGGTTCCTCTGAAGCAGCAGCCTTGTACTGCTGCTACGAATCGATTGCATTTTCTCCGAACAAGCAGGAGACGATCTAATCTAATTCCCTTCAAATCTGTTAGTTTGGAAGTTCTGCTCGGAGAGGTTAACGGAGTTTGAGTCAACCTACAAAAACCCTCGCTTCCTTCTCCTCCCCCAGGTTCTTCTTTTTATTGGTAATTTGCATATCTACCCCTGGTGTTTTATGCTTACAACAAATAAGCCCTTTCTATTTTTATTTTATTTTCGTGTCCTTACTTTTTATGTAATTAACATAAGAGTGATCAGCAAAAAAGGGGGAAACTAGCTTCTGGTAGGGGTGGGCGTTCGGGTACCTATTCGGGTTTGGTTCGGGTCTATTCGAATTTTGGGTTTTCGGGGTCAAAGATTTCAGTCTTATTCGGGTATTTCTAAATTTTGGTTCGAGTTCGGTTTGAGTTCGGATAACCCATTTAAATTATTTTTAAAATTTTAAAATTCATTATATACTTTAAATTTCTCAAAATCTATAAATAAAATAATATATTACAAATAAATTTAAATAACATATGTCAAAATACTTAAACTTAACATATAAATTAGTTTAATTTGAACATTTGAATAGAAAATCAGTAGATTGTTTAAGTATTTTTGGTGTTTTGAGTATACTTTAGCTATTTTAAACATTTACTTTTTGACTATTTGTATATATTTTCAAGTATTTTGGAAAATTTAAAAGTATCTTATATATTTTGGATGATTTTAATATACATTAAATCTAAAAATAGTTAATATATTTAGATATATAAATCTATTTCGGATACATTCGGGTATCCGAAATACTTCGATTCGGGTCGGGTTCGGTTTTAAAAATATCAAAATTTTGAACCTGTTCGAATATTTAATGAATTTTGGTTCGGATTCGGTACTATTTTTTCGGATCGGATTCGGTTCGGTTTTTCGGATCCAAATTTTCACTTGTCTTTGTGAGAAACTAGCTGAAAAAACGGGGAGCTAATAGTTGGTTCACTTGTCTTTGTGAGAAACTAGCTGAAAAAACGGAGAGCTAATAGCAAAATATTTAACTGATGTTATCTTTACTCTTTAGATTACGAATCCTTGTATGAATGTAACCAAAGAGAACCTTTTTGACAAAGAATCCTATTTAGTGTTGTGTCTTTAATCATCCGTTTTTTCGCGAATATATGCGCTTTAACGGGCTTCGTTTATATAAATCTCTAGACCCATTTTCCTTGGCTCTTCTTCTGCATGTTGCCTTGTCATTTCTTTTACTACTCGTTTCATTTTTGCTTCTTTTCTTTGCGAGGATTAGGCATTGATTAGCTTAGCAATCAAACATGTTAACAAAATGCGTCGATGCAAGTTTCTTTAAAAATTTATTTCAAAGAATACCTTCCTTTTCGTTTGAAACTAATAAGAAATGGCCATGGCCTACAAAATCATGAGGCAACATACATCCAAACCTCGAAACCAAACGGTGAGTCATGTGAAGATAGAATCGTTGGCATTTAAAATTGTAATTATTGGCTTCAAGAATCGGATACGTTTTATATGCTTCAAGCCAGATTTGTAAATTTGAGAATGTATTTTGATTATAGAGCATTTACGGAAATAATTAACCAAATAAGCTAAACCTATATAATACAAATACACTTCCTACTGAAATCTGCTAAATTATACGTCTATAAATAACGAACATCACCTATTCACATATACTCGTTACAAAACATTTGTTACATTACATGCCCAAATGCTTAGTTATACTAATCAACGGTTGCTTACTAAGAAGAAAAATAGAGTAATTGTTATCCCCCTTCAGGCGTTACCGTGCAAGTTGGAAACGTATGTTTCTTTTAATATCGATTTGTAAAACCAATCATACATTTATTTAGCTTCAGATTATAATCGAAGCTTCAATTAATTTCGGGCTGGAATGATTCGATTTTGAACGGTCATCGTCAGCATAAGCTTGATAAATAATTAAGCAGAGAACGAGAAAGATAAACCTGAGAAACATCCATAAATAAATAAATATATCAGAATCATAATCAAAAACAATATCGCATAACTAAAACCGTCTAGAAATCACAAAGCCACAATATATCCCTCATAATGATATGAAAGGTAGATATAGTAAAAGAAGAGGTGAGATCTAAAGCTCCGGAATACACACGAATATCATGAATGCTGCTATATATCCGATGGAAAATTTTCAAAAAACTATCTCTGTACGAATCTCCATCGCATAGACTTAGATCCGTAGAGCAGAGCCGAAAACCAGAGCCGCGACTGCTGCAACACCAGCTGAGACGATGGAAGGCGAGAACGAACCAGATCCGGAAGTAGGACTTGGCGCCGGTGCCTCAACCTGAGCCGAAGCGACGGTAGCGACGACGGAGACGATCACCGCGACGAGAGCAACAACGGTAGCCTTAGAGATCGCCATTTCAGAGATGTGTAGTGGAGCAAGTAGGGTTTTTAGTTTGATTCGAGATGCTTGAGCGTTTTCTAAAATCGAGATGGAGCTGATGAGGCGTATATAAAGAGGAAGGGCAGACGCGGAGCTGCCCGGTTTAGCTGACCGGCTTTAATTACAGCTGGTCCACCTGGGAATCAAATGATCATCGACGGTTGATATTCTCCCACGTGTTCAGTGAGATCTCGACAGGCTATCTCTCCGTCACGGCGCCGTTGGAAAGATATTTATTCTGCAACCGATATGCCGTCTTTTTTAACGCTCATCGAGGCGCGTGTAACTCACCCACCAAGAAAAGTCACATCGATCGAAAGAGACTGTTTGTTTTTGGCGCGTGAAGAATATTTGATGAGCTGTCTATTTTTTTTTTTTCCTATGACGCGGTTCCGTGAAGGAAACGGACAAGATGCGCAGACTTGTTGAGGGCACATGGTGGAAACTGGAAACGCTAATATTATGCTAAAATAGCTTTTTATGAAATAAGTTAGATGGAAAGACAGCTAGTCCTTCATTTTTCATTACTCTTTTCGATTTATAATCTTTTATGGTTGGTGAACAAACAAAAGATAGTTTTCAAGCTCTAGAAGTAATGGCACATTATTCGTGAAATAACTAATAATTCAAAGGAATGATGTTGAAAAACATTAATAATCAGGAAGCCGTGGAAATACTGACAACCAAAATGCTAATCACTGATTCATTTGACATGATTTTGAAGATTTATGCATGTACTTAGTTTACTTTTATTATTATGCTATTAACGATGACAATTCATAATTAAAATACCATTTTTAACGAAAACAGCATTTAAAAAAATTGTTTTCAACATTTTGAATAAAATGCGAGAAACAGTTAATAAATATATAAACAACTTTTTCAATGTCTGGTTTTAATAGTTTGATGGGTTTTGTGGAATTTCTGTCCATGGCATTACTATATTCTTTCGTGTATTCCAATTATAATAAACATTAGCCTTATGAAACTTTTTAAACCACTATAATGAATTGCCCATAAAGAATTCACTTTATTGAACTTTTTATAAAGGAAAAAGACAGATGGTAGACGTTGGCAGGCTCTTGAGGGTTTCGAGAAGTTTCCAACAGTTGTAAAAGTCTGTCTACACCTGGCTGCGTTTTGTTTCCTATTCATTGTATTCAAAGAAAAAAACTTGGTCGGTAAGCAATTTTCCAACTTATAAGAGAATCAAAAGAAAACGAGTAAATCCAAAACCATATGTCGGTTTATTTGGTTCGGAATCACATTCTCATAATCTCAGCACCCGAATTAGATTCAAGAGATATGTGCCACTTTAAACATCAGCATTGTTTAGTTGATGTGATAAGTCACATACAAGACAATATTTACAAAATGAAACTGAGATTCGAAAAAGATAGAATAGTTGTATATTGAACTTTGGGATCAACTCCAGCTTTCCAATATAACTCTGCATAGTGATCTTTGCTCTATCGGCTACGGTTTTAGGATCAAATCTTATAGTTTTTAAATCTGATTTAAGCATCAGGCTTAACCTTAGGAACCCACATGTTGATCTATACATAGGTTTTTCTTTTGACGTATAAAGTTATATACCTATATCTGGATCCTGATGTGCAACGTACGTCCTCTCTTATAGATCTCTAAGTTCTTCCGAACTAGTTCAAAGACAAACATTATCACATCGATCCATTTCAAAATCTCTATTTCAATTTTAAGAGGTTCATAGACACTACTACTCTCTAACTCAAAATCCCAAAATATCGAGAGCTATATGAAGAAAAGGCTCCAAATAGTAGGAGCAAACTTCCTCGCAAAGATATAACACATGGAAATGTAACAACCATTGTAAGAGCAGTTTCCTCCATTAAAGAGTTTTTCAAAGAACTTCCATCTCCCAAACATAGCCGGGTGGGGACAGTCCCTAGACCAGTCCACCCATGTCAAGCTTGGGTTAGCCAACACCACTGGCTTCTCAACTGTCAACATGGTCGGGAAATAATACTCGTCCACATAGCAAGCAGGTTTACAAAAACTATCTTTGAATTTCGGGTAATACAATGTGTCTTTGACAATGGTAGCTGCGACGTCCGGGTTTATCTCAAACCATTGAGACCCTTTTTTCGCCATTTGGTGATGGGAAATTCAGGGTCCATGTTCTCGTCATAGCGGCCTCAGCCGAAAGGTCAAGGGTCACAAACGCACCCATGAAGCTGTGTTTTGATTGGCAAAGTAGCGAATTATGCATGAAACAGCAAGAGGTTGTATCCATTTACTTAAACCTTTCGTCCTCCTTACGGCATGCCACAAAAGTAGAAGTAACCGTGGTTACTACATTTAGTATTCAATTCCAGTATATCAAGAGCATGGCCATCCATGAAATACCCATGTAGTATCTCAAACAAAACAAATAATAATATTAAAATGTAATATGGTATTTGATTAATATTTTATTTATAAAAGAAACACAAAATCAATCAGAGATTGCCATGTAAGAGATGAATATCTTGAGCCGTGGACTTATTGATCTTGTGAACTCAAAAACAATAGAGCTTTATGCGAAGAGATAAGCCATTACTAGTTGACAAAAAAAAAGCCATTACTAGTTACTAAAAACTGGAAAAAAAGGAAAGAGTTGCTCTTTGTGCATATGTATATGTGGAATGTGATATTGCCAGTATATTTATAGATATTTTCCTTTTTATCATCCTCTCTCAAACTATAAATTATTAATACAAAAAATTGTAAATACAAAGAAAAGGAAAAGGACTGAATTAATAAAAAGAGGAAAATCGTGATGGAAAATATCCTTAAATACAAGAGACTTAAAGTAATGTTGTTACAAACATATATATTACTAAACCTACTTTGAGGTTTTGTCTTCTAAAAAGAGTATCAAGTTTCTCTTGTAGTTTCTCCCATCATGGACTCCGATGATGACATGCTCGAGGCCTATGACGTGGAATCGGGGGAGGAATATGATACCTCCAGCGACAGTGATGATGAACACGGCCAGAGTGAAAACGAATCCGATTACGACGGGTATGTTGCGGAAGACGATTCTTCTACACATCGCTCTCAGGTTAATTACGTCGTGCTCAAGGAAGAAGATATCCGGAAACGACAGGAGGATGATATCAAACAAGTCTCTACGGTCCTCTCCATAACCAACGCCGAAGCAAGCGTTCTGCTTCTTCACTATCGTTGGAACGTCAGTAAACTTAACGACGAATGGTTTGCTGACGAGGACAAAGTTCGGAGAACTGTTGGTGTATTGGAAGGAGGAGGATCCGTTGTTGTTGCTAAAAATCCACGAAAAGTTAAATGCGGTATATGCTTTGACAAGATTCGTCGTGTAAAGATTGTACCCGTTGTGTGCGGTCACACTTTCTGCTCGACGTGCTGGAACGGTTACATTAGCACAGCCATCAACGATGGTTCAGGATGTTTGATGAGGAAGTGTCCCGAGCCGTCTTGTCACGTTGCCATCGGTCGCGACATGGTCGAGAAGCTGGTGGTTTCGGAGGAGGACAAGGAGAAGTACGATAGGTATTTTCTTAGGTCTTACATCGAAGAAAGCAGAAAGATGAAGTGGTGTCCAGCTCCAGGGTGCGAGCACGCGATTGAGTTTTCGGCCACCGGGACGGGGATCAGTTACGATGTCTCGTGCTCGTGTTCGCATAGGTTCTGCTGGAACTGCAACGAAGACGCTCACAGTCCCGTGGGCTGCGACACGGTCTCGCAGTGGATACTCAAGAACAGCGCGGAAGCGGAGAACACCACGTGGATACTTGCTAACTCGAAGGCTTGTCCCAAGTGCAAGCGGCCGATCGAAAAGAACCATGGATGCATGCACATGACATGCGGACCACCTTGCAGACATGAGTTTTGCTGGCTTTGTCTTGGCTCTTGGAAAGAACACAATGAACGCACGGGAGGGCATTATTCATGCAACAAGTACGAGAAGGATAAGATAGAAGGGCTGTACGATGAGGCTGAGAAGAAGCGACAGATGGCGAAGAGTTCGTTGGAGAGGTACACCCATTACTATGAACGTTGGGCAAGCAATGAAAAGTCGAGGCAGAAAGCTTTTGGAGATTTGCAGATGTTCTTATCGGAGAAGATTACGAAGCTTAGTGTCATACAGTGCATACCAGAAACTCAGCTGACGTTCATCACAGATGCGTGGCTTCAGATCATCGAGTGCAGACGGGTACTGAAATGGACATATGCGTATGGGTACTATCTACCTGAATCTGAACATGAGAAGCAATGTTTTTTCGAGTATGTGCAAGGGGAGGCCGAGTCCGGTCTGGAAAGGCTCCACAAATGCGTTGAGACAGAGTCGGAGGTGTTTCAGAATGCTGAAGAGCCTTCAGAACAGCACTTTAACGCTTTCCGGGAAAAATTAACTACTTTGACCAGCGTGACGAAGACACACTTTGAAACTCTGGTGAAAGCTCTGGAGAATGGTCTTTCTGATGTTGAGTCTCAAGCGGCTTGCAGCAAAGAAACAGTGTCTAAGAAAAGGCGGTGGTCAAAGGTAAAGGAACTTACTTTGTTATTCTAGTGCAATGTCTTATGAACCAAACTGGAGTCTCTTGTCTGAAAATACTCTCAATATGTGTTATATGCTCAATGAACCTGATGACTATTTTTATGAATTTTCTTTGAGGATAATATTATATATCATCAATATATTATGAATTTGTGATCAGTGAATGAGCCAACCAAAAATGTGTAAGATAGGATCAGTGTTATAATCATTGAGAATGATAGTGGTAATGTGAGATACACTTTTTATTTATTAGATTAAAGACAGTAGAATCATAAAACAAAGGTGGGAGTCTCTTCTGATTAAAGATCACACACACGATAGATATATTCTCCATAGAGTCAAATGAAATACATATAATTTGTTGTTCTATGAACAAAAAGAAAATTCAAACCAACAAATAATACTCTCTTCCCATAATCAATTCTCTTATTTAAAACGCAAGCCACCGATCAGATTGTCCCATCAATCAAGAGCAAAAGAACAGCAAACTCCCATTAAGAATAAAAACAGTGATGATTTCCAGTATGAATGTAGAACCAAACCTGATTACCCCAGGCAAATTCACTGCTTAAAGCCTCCAGTTTGGTACCTTTGATTACTGAGGCTGGAGAAGAAATCATCTGAGATCTCAGGTGCTTGTTGTTGTTGTTGCTGCTGCTGTGCATTGTATAGTCCGGTTTTACCGAGCCCGGATCCTGCACCCATGGACCACCCTGAGTAGTAGGCAGCAGCAGATGACTTGTTCCCTTCATCATTGCTCAGACCACCCACAACCCCCACATCAGCAAGAGAAGCTTTTTTGGCTGTTCACAGGGAAATTAAATTAGTCAGATCCAAAACAAAGCTTAGAAACCAAAACCCGACACATATTATGTCTTGACAAAAATGAGAAGCCAAGCTATATGATATTGAGCTTAAGATACGGGCTGTTGTGAAGTTGAAAGTAATTGATTAACAATGCCTTTTATGCTTTGCTATGGCAAACAATTTTAAGAAACTTTTGACTTACGAGCAGTTATATTGAGATCAATAAGTCCACGGCTCAGAGAATCTGCCCATATTCCGGATTTCACCTGGAAAGGATCTTTCTTTTGCAACTGTTGTGGTTTCGAATCTGCCAAAGGTATGTTTGTTGCACTCCCATGTACAACTGGGGCCTGTGGACCTGTGGAGACTGAAGTCGAGTGAGAAGTGAAGGCACCAAAAGGATCAGATCCATCAAAGTTTTCCATAGGAACTGCAGCAAATGGGTCAACAATGTTGGGAGTGGTCATAGACTCAGGTTTAGGAATCTTGGCTTCTGGGGGTGCAACCGGTTCAGTAGATGCAAAAAGGTCAACCGTCGGTGGAGGCGAAGTAAGTGTGACAGAAGGTTCAGACGCAGAGAAAAGATCAACTTCTTTCTGTGGAAACAGCCATGCGGAAAACGTATCAGCCTTAAGATTCAACAAGACAAGTCGTTATGAGGTGTAAAGACATAACAGCGAAATCACACTAATGGACCCACCTGTGCCTGCGACCCAAAATCTGTTCCCTGAGCAGAGGCTGATACAAAAGTTGCATCAGCAAACAAGTCCGCCTCTTGAAACTTGGCGTTGTTGTTGTCGGTGGTGGAAGATGTTTCAGTTGGTCCAGAATCCATGAAGTCACCCATTAGATCTGCTCCAAAAAGGTCCACTTGGTTGACACTGCCCGTGGAAGGCTCTGCAGAAATGAAAAACCATGAGAACAAGACATGGAGATAAGTTTGTACGATATAATATTTCCAAACAAAATTCTACTCCAATTAGTGATAAACAAGTCGGTTAAAGAAACATACTGTTGCTGGAAGTTCCACGTGGGTCAAAATCATCAAAATCATCATCGTTGTTTGAAGGAGCTGCAGAAGCATGTTTGCCAGAGTCTGTTGACTTTTTTCCACTGGATACATTATCATGGTCCGTACTGCACATTCAGAATTAGTTTTCTCAGCGTCAGTCGTCAGAAAAGAGAGTCCACAAAATGAGTCAAAAACAGAACAAAGAAAAAGCATACACGCATCCTCAACTGAAAAGAAACCTCCTCAAATTGAAGATATACATAGAACGAAAAACATCAGTAAATCAATGGGGTTGAGACAAAACCTGCCATAGCGTGAAAAACTTTTCTTCGAAGTGTAGCTTTGCTCTTCGCTTTTAACACCGCGCCTTGACTTTTGAAAAGACTCGTAGTCGTCCTTGTCTTCTCTGGAATCCCTATCCCTGTAGCTGTCATAATTGCTTGAACCACTACCACCAAACGAAGCTGAAGCTGAGCCAGACTTATATGTGATTCCTGTAGATGAGAGGCCAACGTACCTAATTTAACACAGCAAAAGCCGATTCAGCCAAACATATAAAGAAGAACGGGAAACCAGTTTAATTCACTTTGCATTAAAAAACTGACTTGTTACGATTGGCTGTTGCTTTGTCTCTGATCTGAGAGATCTTCTCCTTGTTATTCAAGAGAGCAACGATGTTTTCCGCCTTCTTTCTCACATTGATTCCCACATCTTTTCCATTCGGTTCAACATACTCAAAACTCGTGAGTGACTGTAACAAAATCACAAACAAAGATCATGATTCCACCACAACAAACTGACCTATATAAATGTGTAAAGAAAAAAATATACTGACAGAGATTTGGTAAGTATGCTCAATAATCTCATCAACTGCTCGTTCTGATCCGTTTGAAATCAGATACTCAATAACCGCCAGTGACTGTGCACAAAAAAAAAAACCCTCGGGTTACACCAAAACAATAAACTGTAATTATCTACCAAAATACTGCAGGGAAACGCCAGGAAGACTCTCACCTTGTAGACATATCGCCAATCTTTTCCTGTCTCACCCAGTCTAGTCCACAAAACACTCATAACCATCTGGCACTCCGAGCTAACCACATTGCAAATGTACAGCGAAAGCAATATATAAAAATCAAAATCCTTTACAAGTTGAATGAGATGTTAAAGTGAATGGTTCATGGAAGAAAGTGAATGGAGAGAAGAGATTACAATTTCTTAGTGGCCTGTGCAATCTCAGCCAATGCAGTACCATGTGGACCCCAAGGCTCATTATCTGTAGCATCCAATACCTGTAGCCATATGGTTTTATAAACATTATCACAGACTCGAAGATGAACATACTATAACATTGGCGTTCGAAACATCAAGCCCAAGGTTAACTTGTAATCCATTGAATTGGGACTCAAGATGGATCTAGTATCAAACAATACACACACTCCACCATCAAATTAACAAATCCAGCTCGATTGATCAGGATTAGCTATGAAATCGCGAAACACTGTTTTTCAATCAATTTCGCCAATCAATCACACGCAAGCAAACATATAGAAACGAATCAAATGAGCTCGCTCGCTCACCTTTTGCTCCATCTCCGGAACCTTCAACACTTTCAGATTCACCTCCCTCTTTCTGTACGTGAGAAAATCAATCGAAGATATTATAAACAAACGATCGATCTATGGATTTGAATCGAAAGACAAATCTGTTTCTATCCACAAATCGAAGAAATATGGATAGAGAGAGAGAACATTGCAAACTCACATCTCCCGAACCGTTTGATCGAAAACCTTCATGAAATCCATTTCGAATTATCGATGAACAAAGGAACGAGATCCTGCAAAAGAAAATTGGTTGCGAGGAAAAGTGTAGATCTGATCAGAGGGATGATGGCTCCTCCCCTTTTGTTTTCTGTTTTTTTTTTCTATTTTCTTTTTCCTAAATGGTTCGTTCGACTTGCGTAATTAAATGTTCTTAACTCGTGGGTAATCAGACCTGCCCCGTATCCGATGGAAACTATCCGAAATACAACATCTACTACGCGGCTACGCCCTTCTGGCCCTTCCCCTTAAGCGGGCCTTTTATAAGCCCATTTGTTACATTTAATTTTGTATTGGGCCATAAATTTTCAGAGGAAGAAACCATCTTGCTGTGCTTGGTTGGCTCTGTAAACGGAAAAAGGGTGTTCTATTGATTCTGTAGCCGTGACCGTTCTAGCCTCGCCGCTCTACGGCCGTGACAGTCTCTCTCTCTCTATATATATATCCGGTGAGTTCCTACTTCTTCCGCTGTAAGAGTTGTTCTTGTTATGTCGACAACCACCGCTTCATCTGGCACTGGGGGTCGAATTTTTCTAGCTCACGGGAGACAGTCTGATTAGCTTTTGATTGTTGTGAAAGTTGGATTCTCTCTCAACTAGTAGACAATATCTGCATGAAAAAGGATTGAAGAAACCAGCTTCAGTTTTTTTTAAAATATTATTACATACTCTTTGGATTTACATAGACATGAAGAGATGCAAAACGTTGTAGTTGTTTGTTCTTCGTTCTGTCCCCATTCTCTGTCTGCAGAAATCTAATTATTATTTGGTTTAATGTTTTTTTATTCGCAGTGTGATCTTCTGGCTTACTTCTGAACAATGACCATGGAGGAGGAGATAAAAAAGCCGGAACTTGTCGAAAAAATAAAGAGGTAGAGTTATGCTTTGTTTTATTAATATAAAGAAGATCACCAAAGACAGAATGAAATAAGGTTTGAATAAACAATGAAACCACAGTTCTCTCACACGGAACAAAAAAAAAAAGACGATCTTGTGTGTTTAGATATGATATATATGCTTTTCACGTTTTTTTACTTGTCTAGTTTTTGTTATTTTGAACACGTGTCTCAGAGAAGCTCCACCACTAGCATCCGTGTTGAGAGAAATGAAGGAAGGCCTAGATGTGGTTAGGAGCAAAGTTGAGGCTCTCACTGCAAAGGTAAAAGCAGACAGTTTCCTGACAGGGGATGGGATGAGTTATCTAGAAGCAAAGCATCTGTTACTCCTAAGTTATTGCCAGTGTCTCGTATATTATCTGCTAAGGAAAGCAAAAGGATTCTCTATCGATGGACATCCTCTTGTAAGGAGCCTTGTAGAGATACGAATGTTTCTAGAAAAGGTTTTGCCTTCTTTCTTTTCTTCACTTTGTTATACCTTTGCCAACAACAAGGCATTGAGTTTAATCATTTATCTAGTTTTTTCTCTTCTTCTTTTGAATAGATTCGTCCCATAGACAAAAACTTCAGTACCAAATTCAGAAGCTCACCACAGCCGGTGGTGTGTCAGTGGCTGAACGAGCCCTTTCTGAGGAGGGAAAGGAAGCCCAACAATCTGAAGATGTTTCTAATTATAAGCCCAAGCCAGACTTGCTTGCTGACAAAATGGCTCAGGAGGATGAATCAAGGGTAAACCGTATTATCCTATCACCTTACACTTGGAGAGTACATGATGTATACTCTTTTTCATTTAACCGTTTCTGCGTATGTAAAATGTAGGATGGAGTTTATAGGCCCCGAAGTTTGCTCCTATGTCTATGGATGACAAGACGTCAAAACAGGAGAGAGATGCTGCGAGAAAAGAGAAGCACTTTTAAGACAAGCGACTGAAAATACATACATGAAAGATGTGTTGGACGAGGTCGAGGGCAGGCCTGAAGAGGTGGGTTGGGTTGGAAGGAAAATATTACTTTGCAGTTGGCGATTTAATTTGATATATTCCAACTTAATGAGTGTTGTGAATAATAATATAAAAAACAGATCAGAGACTATTATGGTCCTGAGAGCAAGGAACAGAGGAAGTTCATAGCACAGTATGAACGACAACAGAGGGTAGAAGAAGAACTCTTTGTCCGAGCACCTCGCACAAAGGAGGATAAGAAGAGAGAGAAGCGCTTGAAGTCACGCAATGGGTACACGTTTCTGCTTTTTTGGGTTAGATATTAATTCACTCTTTGTGGAATGATGCACTCTCATCTTTAACTGAATCCAGGTTGCATGGACTTACCGAGAGTTTTGACGACGAATTCAAGTTCTTGGATGAAGATGGTGAAAAGCCATCAAGCTTTAGTGGCAGTGGCCGAGGAAGATCAAAGAGAAGAAAGGTAAAACTGTAAAAGTCATCTCTTGTTTTAACTTTCTTTCTCTGCTAACTCTTATTAGTGGATTACTAGTCAGTCTCTCTAATGCGTTTAACAATGTCTTCATTTTGTTCGCAGACGAGGCATTGATATGGAAGAATACACTCGTAGACACATGACTCATGTCATTTTGCTTTTGTGATTGTATTGAGATTTTTGTTTAATGTGAGAACACACTTTCAGTAACTATTGGGAAGACCTTTTCTCTTGCTATATTTAAGCTCATCTCATCTGAAACTTCGTTTTCATTCAAATTAAGTGAATGTAACAAAAAATCTGATTTGAGTTGAAAACTTGAAAAAGCATATATTCTCATTAATACAAAGTTGATTGTTTGAGATGTGAAAATGTAGCTTCTAAGACCAGTTAATGATTGGAAATTTTAAATTTATTATTCATCAAAGAACAAGGACAAAAGAGTTAAGAGTACTCAGAGCATATCATAATGTAGAACAAACAGAAAACAAACAAACAATAATAATACTTATACAAGCCTCTCAAGAACTATAAATGTTGTGAATAGGAGAAGAATCTGCACTGCATGTTTTTTTGACAAAACTTCTTTAACGGTAGTTTCTGTAGACAGGACTGTACATGCAGCTCTCTGCAAACTTCACCAGGTCTTTTGGACGTGGGAGGTTCGATGCCAATCCTATAAACCACAAATATACATCATCATCAGCCCACTTTCTTATATAAAGTCAAGAACTTGGTTTAAGAGTTAGAGACAGTTTCATTAACAAAGGGAAATGAATAGAGAACTAACCGAGCTCATAGGTTTTGGCGGCAACACTGGCTGCAATGTTAGCAGAGATCTCTCTGATGTTTGAGAATGGCGGGTAGATCAAACCGTTGGAGAAATTCTCTTCTGTGACTTGAGCGGCCAATGCTTCAGCTGTTAATATAACAGATAGATGTTTGAGTTAAGTGAACATATATCAATCAAGAGTTCACAAGTTCTAAAACAACTTGCTACATCTTATGGTGTAGTGCAGCAGAATATGTTAAAGGAAGTGATTCTATACGTACAGGCTGCAAGGAGCATGTCATCACGGACACGAATTGCACCTGACATGATCAAACCGAGACCCAGACCCGGGAAAATGTAACAGTTGTTTGCCTGTGAGGTGAAGTAGAGTTGACCATTCAGATTGTCACAGAAACACAAATTGATCAGAGAAAAAAAGAATGCGGAAATAGCACAAACCTGGCCAGGGAAGTAAGTTTTGCCATCGTACTCAACAGGATCAAATGGGCTTCCACTACCAAAGATTGCACGACCCTATTTTTAAGCATAAATTATAATCAGGACATAAATCACTTTCAGATGTCATATGAGAGGAGAATATACCTTGGTCCATGTGTAAGCCTGTTCTGCGGTACACTCAGCTTGAGAAGTAGGGTTTGAGAGAGCAAGAATCAACGGTTTCTATAAAGCCGACACCAAGACCAGCATTAGAGCAATTGCATTAATACCTTTTTATGAGAGAGAGAGCAAAGAGTGAGAACAAGAAGAAACCTCGTTGTTGGTAGCCATGGCTTCAACAACTTCCTGTGTGAAAGTTTGGCCCACACCAGATGTTCCAATGAGAACGGTTGGTTTGATTGCCTGTTTGACAAAGTTTCAACAAAGAGTGAATACAAGAATTTTTTTTTAAAAATGACATTTTGATTAAAAAAAAAAAGACATCAAGAGATTTCAATATGATTCATTACGTACATTAACAGCACCAATGAGGTCCTTGACATTTTCATGCTCATGCGCCCATGGCTGCTTAAAGTGCTGAAGCGATTCTTTGCGTGAGCTAACGATCAGGCCCTTGGAGTCCACGAGCCAAATCTTCTTACGGGTCTCATCAATAGGAGCTCCAGTCTACAAAAGAACCGGGATATGATCAATCACATATTCTTAGCTAATGTAAGAAAATTGACAAGATTTAGTTACCTCTTTAGAGATCTTAAGAGCAATTAGCTCAGCGATACCGGTTCCAGCCTCTCCGGCACCCAAGAACAAGAAGGTATGGTCAGCAAGGCTTTTACCAAGCACCTTCTGAGCAGCAATAAGTCCAGCAAGCACCACGGATGCAGTACCCTGTCAATTAATCAATACACCAATTCTTGATATCATTAGCTCTCTGACACTTCAACCAAAATGTAGAAAGATAATCAATCTTACCTGGATATCGTCGTTGAAGACAAGATGACTCGTGCTGTACTTAGACAGAAGGTCAAATGCATTGTGATTCGCAAAATCTTCAAACTGAAAAGAACAATATGTATGATGTTATAAACCGGACATCAACAAATCGAACAAGAAAAAAAATCATATTTATTAGCAGAACTGATCGTAAATCTCACCTGTACCAACACTTTCTCTCCATAGTTCTGCTTCACAGCACACATGAACTCGTGTAGAAACTCTGCATATTCCTGAATCACAAACACAAACATAAATCTTAATTTTTGAAAAATATCTAACTAGCTATAAGAAGAGAAAGCAATAATAAGAAGGAGATTAGCAAACCTGGCCAGTTGCTCTTCGCTGTTTAAGACCAATGTAGAACTCATCATCCAGCAACTTCTGGTTGTTTGTACCCACATCAATAGTGATTGGAAGGCACTGCAATTTAAACCAGATTTTACATTAAGGACAAATGATTACTGAATAATCAATCAATTACAACCAGTGTTCTAAAAATAGGTTTAGGCGTCTGCCTAAACAATAATCCTCTATATAGCGCCTAGATTTTTTTAACATTGATTATAGAACCAATTTTAGGTTCAAAATGCAGAAGCTAGTGTTCTAGTGCTTACAGCTGATGGACGGATTCCTCCCAAAGCTGTGTAAAGAGAAAGCTTCCCAACTGGAATTCCCATTCCCTGGCAACCAAGATCTCCCAGACCGAGAATGCGCTCACCATCAGTAACAACGATAACTTGAATCCCTCTCTGGGGCCAGTTCTTCAACACTTCAAGAATCCTTCCCCTACAGAAGATAACATCCACTTTAGTATTTCTAAGGACATAAAAATGGAAGTGGCCTGGTAAAAACAGAGACAGAGAGTAATGAAAACACATACTTCTCTTTCAAGCTGATGTAGAGACCCTGTGGCTTCCTGAAGATGCTACCATACTTCTGGCAAGCCTCACCAACTGTTGGCGTGTACACGACTGGAAGCAACTCCTCGACGTTATCAATCAAAAGCTTATAGAACAACCTCTCGTTCCTTTCCTGAAAGATTCAAATACATTAGCCACACACAAAAAGAAATTAAGTGAACAAATCTTTGGACCATTTTCTCTAGTACTACTACTAAACATGAGGGAACAATGAATCACCTGAAGATCCATGAGGGCCATGTAACGCTGTAGAGGAACAGTGTATTGGCGGAGATTGTGCATCAGCTTCCTCTCCTAATCAAAACAACAACAAAAAAAAACACAAGTTGACACACAAACAAACCCAAAATCAATACTAAACAAAGGTTAGTTTTTTTTGTGTGTGTTTAAATAAGTGTTCTAAAAATGGTTCCTAATCAATACTCCTTTATAAAAGCGTCTAGCTATTTCTTGAACATTGATTTTTAAATCTCAAGAAAATTACCTGAACTTCCTGGCTTAGGACAACAGGGGGGAGAAGACCAGTTAGGTAATGAGCATCTCTCTCTTTATCAGTGAAAGCGAGTCCCTTGTTGTATCTCGGGTCACGCATCAACGAGTATCCACTGCAAGCAAAAACAGAGTTTTCAATTTCCCAACACAATTTAAGTTTCATCGAATCTGTCTCTTACTTTGAATCAAAGCTTAAAACAAAAGGCTAACCTGGCGACGGAGGAAACCCAAGGAGTGACGAGCTGATCCAAGGTGGCTAAATCCTCACCGTACACGTCGGAGATCCCACCTCCTACGCCGGATCTGTTGTCGGAAACAACATCGCAGGGTACTTCGGCCGGAGTACTTCCCATATCAAAAATTTGCAAGCTTTACGGGAGGAAAGTGATGAGCTTTTGATGAAATTTATTGATTGATTGAATTTTTGTAATGAATGATGAAACTCAGAAGAGGAAGATGGTGGATTTATATAGGCCTGAGGAAAAATGACCACTTTTTTTTTTAATTACAAATATGAAAAGTCGTTAAGAATGTCAAAGTGAGAAGAACGTGGACGGGGCATCCCTACCGTCGGGTGGGTAGGTCCCTCTCTTCTTCCATTTACCTCTTTTTTATTTCCTTTTTTAAAACAACTTATTGGAATAATTCTTTTATCTCGTTTATTTATTTAAACAACTACACAAAATTCAAATTCAGTTTATTAGGCTAATGGTAATCGCAAGTGTGTTTTTTTTTTGTGTTGCATTTCTGGTATGTTTAGTAAATAGTGTATACACAATATAGATACAGTTCATTATCTTCTGCTTTTTTTTGTGGTTAACCTTTGTAAGCTGTAGAATTTCTTTCTTTTTTTTAAGTATTTACTAGAGATTAATAAAAGAAAAAAGATAGAAGTTGTGTCCACTAGATAATATGCATTATGTCCTCATATACATAAATTCAAAATTGATGGTCCTTGATAGGGATCTATTCATAACAAGGAGTGACAAAACACAATCATTGAATAGGAGGCTTTTGTAAATTTGGTGCTACTGTATAATTTTACAAAAAAATAAATTAAAGATATATAGATGGTCCTTTCCGTTTTTTAATTGGATACATAGTGATGTTTTATTTATTTATTTTGTTCAAAATGATGTTTAAAACAAGAAATGATGTTAAAAACAAGAAATGATAATAATTGTACGCAGTGACAAGCGGAAAGAACCATTATTGTATTTGAAGTTGAGGTCAAATGATCAAATTTGGCAGCCTATCAGACCATCTTCATTGATCGGGTTCATATTAAAAGAAAAACAAAGGATTCTCGGTTTGCAATCTGTGAACAATTCATTTGACAAAGAAATGTGGTTTCCCATCATCAAAAGTTCAAAATCGTAGCTGCTCGCCTTTTATTGTTGTCACTCTCTGACTTTTCCATTTGACCAGTTTATTTCTCTCGTTGTGTTGTTCGGTCCAAACCTATTTTAGTGTGTGTTTATACGAGAAAAGTAAACTAATATTGTACCAAACACGCGTTTTTAGTCCATAAAAGCTCATTTTCTAGAACATATACAAGGAATCCTCTTGACTCCAAAAAATGGGGACTTTCTTTCCTCACGAACTCCTAAAGTTTTCAAAACTTACCTTTTATTTCATTTGTTGACCCTTTTTTTTTATCATAGAGACTATTTGATATTTTAGAGGACCGTATTTTATACAAAGATACAAGATCGAACTATCACAAAACTAGAGGGTCAAGTTAATAGGATACAATTTCAAAATTACATCGAAATTTACTGTCTATGCAAATATATCCAACTGTCTTATACAATCTGCCTACGTATATAGAATGGTATTTCCATTTGTTTGATAAGCACTCCAAGTAAAAAAGTAAAATATATTTACCGAAAACGAAAGGTACTAAAAACTCAGAAGATTTCATTAACATCAATCAAATTCAAGGATTTTTAGCATAATCTTCTTATCTCTCTATAACACACAAGCAGTTTCTATAGTTTCCTCAGGCGAGCCTCACTAAAAAAATGCCCCATTATAAGAAGATAAAGATTAAAAAAGAATGCGATAGACCAAAATGTTTGCCTCTTATAGCCCACGATGGTGTGCTGATTGATGTGTGCATACTTCTCTTTCACGAGAAGCCCTCTACATATCGTTTTCTCTGGCTATGAACCGTTGATATAGTCAAGAAGAAGACGATCGAGCTCAAAATGTTGACACAGAAGTTTCTGCAGCATCAACAATAAGAGGAACTCTTTTAAGGGATTTTCATATTAAAAAATTGTCATAAGAGGAGCAATGCAACCATTTGAAATCTACTTATGTAAAGAAGTATGTAACCTTGGTTACGGGTAAAGAGGGTGCAGCGTCAACATAAAAGTCTGGGAACCGAGAAACTTCTACACCCTTTTCAAACAATATGTATGTGGGAAGCTGAGACATTCCACCTATATATATATGTTACACAACACATCAGTTCCTTTACACGGCAGAGGCTCGATGTATTTTTTCGAGTTCGTGGAGGATTATTACCGGCAAGAGATATTCCAAACTTTGCTGCAGCATTAGGAAAAAGTCCAAGATCGATGGTTCCAAAAGACAAAAGACTATTCGAGTACCTGAAGAATTGAACAAGTGTGTGAGTGTGTCTCTCTTAAAGAGCGAACATTGAAAATGGGAATATGTTTTCTAATACAGAGCTTACGTGATGGAGAGCTCTGGAAAGCAGCGGCTTGAACGAACACACTTGGATGAACTACATGCATAGAATTCAACCTGAAAAAAGGTGTGAAAAGTCAGATCATCACAAAAAGTAATTAGTCCAGTATCATATACTGATAGGGATGTTGCAGATCAGTCTTGTGTCTTTATTGATTGACCATAAAAGAAGAAACAAAAAAAAAAGGCAAAACTTTAAATTCATAACAATAAAGGAAAGCTATATGTATTATATCTAGCTTCATAGATACCACACTATTAATGGAAGCTATCTGCAAGCTCTATGGAAGAGCATTAGTTAAGTTTACCAATAAACTACTACTCAGTCGTTTTCCAAATGTATCATCTAACACCACAACTTCATTGATTAGGAAAGAGCAACATTGAAACAACATTATCTAGTTGAAGAAGATAAAGCCAGTTGCCACGTACCAACCAGTACTTAGTTGTGGTCCCATCCGAAAGCAAATCCTCCAACTGCATCGGTGTTAGCTTCTTCGCAGTTCCTGCAAACAAATTAACCAATCTTATAAGAAATGCAACTTCTGATTCCAATTCACTTTGAAATCTTCACATACCTAACTTACTAAACGCTGGTTGTTGAGCTAAGAGATACACGACTGCAAAAACGAACCATTCAGATCAATACTTAGCAACATTCAAATCTGCATCTCCCATATATATATATATATATATATATATATATGTTACACAACACATCAGTTCCTTTACACGGCAGAGGCTCGATGTATTTTTCGAGTTCGTGGAGGATTATTACCGGCAAGAGATATTCCAAACTTTGCTGCAGCATTAGGAAAAAGTCCAAGATCGATGGTTCCAAAAGACAAAAGACTATTCGAGTACCTGAAGAATTGAACAAGTGTGTGAGTGTGTCTCTCTTAAAGAGCGAACATTGAAAATGGGAATATGTTTTCTAATACAGAGCTTACGTGATGGAGAGCTCTGGAAAGCAGCGGCTTGAACGAACACACTTGGATGAACTACATGCATAGAATTCAACCTGA